>MPVS01000146.1:0-68454 GCA_001931775.1 Fomitopsis pinicola | reverse complement strand
GTTTGGAGGGTTATCGAAATCAATTCCCACGTAATTTCCTGAAGTACCGGTCGTGCCAGCCTCTGTGCCGTCTCGACGTCATGATGTGACTGCCGCTATGAGGCCTGTCGTCAACCGAACGAACGTCTTCTTGCTGCCTCTCACACCCGCTCCTCCGCCCTTTCCGCTGCTGCGCCCCCTCGCTGCTCGCCCCCCTGCTTCCCCTGCACCGCATGTTCTGCATTGCACGAGCTCGCGCGACACGCCCGTGGTCCAATCGTGCGCATACATGGCCTACTCGTGGACCTGCCCAAGAGAACCTTCGCCAGAGACGCCCGCCTCCCCGTCGACCGTCGATCTTCATACTCACGTCGCACATCCTCGCCGCGCGCGTAGGCGGACTCACCTTGCACCACGCCGCACGTCGACATAAGGGCGGACGGATTCACCGCGGGTACATGTACGTTGCATATCATCGTGCTTATTCGTCTACTGATCAAACAACAAGTGACTGTAGTGATACTGCGACCTACGCCCCGCGACGTCCGTCCCGAGTCCCTGCTCGGTCGCTTCACACACCGCGCGACCCCACTGTCCACCTCGCACGCTCTATACGACCAGTCCTGCCATCCTCGCGACGTTTCGTTGGACACCCTTGGACCAGTGCCCACTCATTCAACCAATATCGTCTGACTCACCTCAGTGACACCCACGCACGGCGAACGGGACTCGGACAGCGGAGGAACAGTGACCCTCTGCTACGCGCTACTTGGACCTGCGTATCAACCCGAGCGAATCCCGCCGGCGTGGTAACGCAGCAACTGCGATGCGGAGATGCGGCGCACACACAAGGGATCTGCTGTCGTCGCACCACGCGCTCTCTGTGGCATTGGCCCTCCTCGACGCGTGGCCTGCGCCGCAGCGCCAGGACGCGGTGATGGTGAGTTCACACAGCAGTGGTCATCCCTGTCGTTGACACCACCGTGGGCAGCAGCTTGCGCACACGCGGCGGCACGTCCGAGTCGAGTAACATACACCACAATGGCGCCACCGTACCAGCGTCCTGTGCCGCGCGTGTACGTTCTACGTACATCAGTCACCGTCGAATACGACGGCGTACACGCACTGCGCCTCACCGCCCAACGATCGCGCTACCCCGCCCTCACGTCCCATGCCCGCACACGTCGTCGGTATGCACGTACCGACGTTCGTCCATCAACTGTGTCAAAGGTCAGCACCCGCCTGCTCAGCAACCACAACCCGACTCACCCGGACAGCGGCGCCCACTGGCCCTCCAGGACGGCAACTCGAGCGAGCTTATAAGCCCCAGCAGAACCCGCGGGAGGGCCATGCACGGGTGTTGCGACGCGACTGCGGCTACGCGAAGGCGCGGCGCTCTGTCGCCCGTCACGACGCGCAACATGCAACGCGCGAATCCTATTCGCGTCGCGTGGTTTCCCCGGCGACCGTCCGTGCCCGACGGAACTGGGCGGCAAGACGGCGCGGTGCGGGAATGGGGGATGGGACGGTAAGTACGTTGCGTCGCTCGCTTGCAGTGATGGCAAACCAGCACTGACGGCCGGCATGTCCCAGTCCATGTGACGTAGGTTTCAGCAGCAGTAGGTGGATGCTCGACGCGCTCCCCTGCTCGCTCGCGCTTGCCGTGCACACAAGGACCCGCAGTAAGCAGAAGGCGCGGCCCGCAGAAGCGGCACCTGTCGCCCGTCGCGACGCGTAACACGCGGATTCACATCGTGTTGCGTGGTTTCTCCGGCGACCGGCGGCGTGGCCTGCATAGCAAGTACATATCGGCAGGGCGGTACGATTCGGGACCGGGGCGTCGCGTGGACGGGAGAGAACGAGGTGGTACGTGCGTTGCTCGCGCGTGGTGATGACGAAGCACTGATAGGCTGCGTGTCCCAGTTCCTGTGACGTTCAACGGGCTCACTCACAGCACGTCGAGGCTCAACGTGCATCGGATGCTCGTGAAGACAGACCGCGCTCGTTGTTCACACAAGGACCCGCCGTAAGTAGCATTGGACATGTACATACACAGACAATACATCCACTGGCACCTCGTTCCGACCACTCCGTGCCCGCGAGGGCTAAGCCGCTCGCAGCATCAACATCATACGCTCCACTCCGCCTGCAGCGTCGGCGTGCCAGTGCGCCGTTGTACCGGGCACAACGCAACCATTGCGAGACCTCCAGCGACGGACACGGAACGACATCCGCCGCCGCACCACCAAATATGTTGAGCGCGCACGGTACCGCGCAGACAGGGCGCTCGAAGCTGCACAAGCCGCTGGATGCTCGCCGGCAGACCGTGTTGTGAGCAGGGCGGCTCGGTATTCGGTACCTCGCCGCTCGCGAGTCCCTCCAAATGGCGCGCGCTACGTTGCGCTGGACGATTGGCCAGTCGTCTTCGAAACTCAAACCGCACTGATCTCGACCCCCGTGAAGTACTACCGCGCTGTGCAAGGCCGGCTGGTCATCTTTGCAGGTGCATCCTTGTGAGACGCTGCCTTCGAATGTGCACCGAAGACTGCGTGCCGCGGTGTGAGCATCAGGAGGGGTTCGGTCCCGTAGCTCGATCCCGGTGGGACGCGCATCGACGCACGCCGCACCGTGTCACACACGCGCCGTACGGACACTGAGGGCGCGCGAAGAGCACCTGAACCCTGGCCACCAAACGTGCCGGGCTCCAGCCTGGTCCCGTCGTACGTGACACCCTCGCACAAATCCCAGCCGCCATACTGACACCGGCCGCCCCGCAGCGCAGCAATCGCAGTGTCTGTAGCATCAGCACACGCGATGGTCATCGAATACGACGACACACATGAACGGCACAGCACCAGCCACTGACCACGCTCGCGGTCATCACACCCTCGCATCTGCCGCGCAGCACCGCACCGACGCCCGCCCGCGTCGTCGGCATAAGCATACGCATGTTTGTCCAACCACCTACGTCGAAGGTCAGCACTCGCTCGCTCGATGAACAACTCGACTCACCTCTGTGACACGCAGAGGAAACGGCACCTGGACAGCGTACAGCACTGCTACGCGAAGGCGCTGCGCGCAGAAGCCTCCCGTCGCCCGTCTCCCGTTGCGACGGGCAACACGCGAAGTCGCATTGCGTTGCGCGGTTTCCCCGGCGACCGGCCGCCCAGTCGGTGCCGTCGGCCGTGCTCGACGCGCGGCCTGTACGGTGCTAGCGGCAGGATGGTGTAATAGTGCGGGCATGGAGGGTTCGGGAAGGGAGACTCTATGGTACGTACACCACTTGTGTGGGGTGACGGCGCACCGGCACTGACGACCGGCATGTCGCAGTCCGCGCAGTTTGACGTCGAGCTCAGCAAAACCACGTCGATGCTCGACGCGCATCGGCTGCTCGTGAGGACGGGCCGTGCTCTGCTCGCCGTGCATGCAAGGACCTGCAGTAAGTATCACTGGACACTGGCATGTACATACATAGGTTTCTCGCAATACATCCATCCCGTCCCAGCCCCTCCATCCCCGTAAGGGCCTGCCTACCGACAGCGTCCTCAATACGTTTCGCCTCAGCATCCGCGTGCAGATGCGTCGTCGCGTGTCCGACCGACGTACGACCAGGCCCGGCATCCGGCGCGCGCCACGCAACCACGGCAACACCTAGGGCGACGTACACGGCACTCGGACGTCTGCCACCGCCCAAAGCATGGCGACCCGGAGGTCCGTGACTCGCTCGCCCGCATCAACAGTCTGCTGCTACCGCGCAGAGTCCTGGGGGGTCGAGGCTGTATGTAGGTGACGACCAGCGGACTGTCGTGAGCAGGACGACGTGTACTCGGTAGCTCGCTCTTCGCCGTTCGCCGTTCGCGGGTCTCTCTCAATGGTACACGCAACACGGTGCTGGACGACCGTCCAACCTCGACGTCCAGTTGTCTTTGGATCTCGCACGACCCGGGTGCCACTCTCGATGGCTCTTCCGCGCGACATTAGCCGGATTGAGGGCCTGCTTGGGGCGTCGTATTCCGCCTGTGCTCAGCCCGCCGCGAATGTGCACCCGAGACTGCGCGCCGCAGTATGAGCGTTCGAAAGGCCCGCGTGTGCTAAAGGAACTAAACAGTGGAGCACGTCGGCTCCCAGCTCAAGTTTGCTTTGAATGTCCTTGTGTAGTGTAGGATCGGCCGCTGAATGGATATGTGCCCTGTACTCCCCTGGGTGCCCAGGAAGATCAAAGCGAATAAGAACGAAGCGACTCCAGTTATTTTCACTCGAAATGGCGTGCCTCGTCGTAATGCCTGTTGAGCTGGGCATGAGAAAACACTCGTAGGCAGTCGAGAGGACGTAACTGGCGCGATGATACTCCACGTACTTCGATTCCGGTACATCGCGCTGCCAACTTGAATGCATCGACTTGTGCGCTGCGGTACTATAAGGGTCCAATTGTTCACGGCGCACATGTGTCGGCGAACAGACTCATGTCTAGGAGTACGCTAGGGTCAAATCCACCTCGGACACTGACCAATCCCAAGTTTTGTAGCTCTGGGTCTCGCGATCGGACGTGTGTCCCGTAGGAGCACGGTGGTCTATCATATCCGCCAGTGGACCTAGTGGAACACTGCAGTTGACACAGAGTTCGGTACCACCCCGTTGAGACGGCAGGCAGGTACGTCTCGAAGTGATGCGCAGCGCCGGGCCTTTTGCGAGCATCCCACTACAGCTCGGTATGTGCATCTGGCAGCCTCACGCCGTACGAACACTGACTCGGGCGCGCCGAAAGCACCTGAGCCCTCTCCACGAAACGCACCGAGCTCCAGCCTGAGCCTATCGTGCGCGACACACGAACACGAACACCAGCCTCCAGACTGGTACGGCAAGTCCTGCCAATGGTTGCGAGTGGCAGCGATCGCAGTGCCTTTAGCACGCTCGAGAATCAAGTGACGCGGCTTGGTAACGTCGTACTAGGCTGAGAGGCCATAGTGGGTAGAGCGGTCCGGATACATTCCGTCGGCCGCCGTCTCGAGAGCTCCGTGACCAAGCTCACTCGCAGGAGGTGAGTCCGTGTAATCGTTCTGGGGCTTGAGATCCTTGTCGATGTAGGTGTCCTCCTCGTCGTTATGAAGACGACGGCTGTGAATGATCAATGGCAATGAGGATCAATAACTCGATGATCGACGCTGAACACTCCCGCGTGTGCAGAGACATGTCCCAGTGCGTATGGAGGGACTGTCGAGGAGATCAGGCGAGCGAGGCGGCTAGAGGTGTCCCGTATGATTATCGTTCGGACAATACTACCATCTTCCTCGTGTCCCGAGTGCGTCAATAGTAATCTGTATTGTAGGCCAGCGGATCCTCAAGTTCAAGCATTCACATCTCTTACCGGATGTGTCTTCTTGAGACCTTGTCCCAAATCTGTCTTGCCCTACCGACAGGTCGCAGGTGAACTCGCACGCGATGACCGGATTGGCAGGTCTCATCGTTCCACATGGTGAACGCACAACGTTCACCGTACACAAGTGGTACTGCGACCTGTTCGAGTCCACTCAGTACGGAACACACAAACGGCCCCGTATGTCGTCGCTCACGATTCCCAGCGCCGAGAGAACGGTAACCACCACGAATGCCGCCCCCCGGGCGTGCGTTGCACTTGCCATCGCGCCGGGCCCTGGTTGCTAGGGTATGTGGTTCTCATCAGATCACGACCGCCTTTCGCGCGTACCTGTCTCGCCGAAGACGGCACCGAGAGTCTGATCCCCATGGCGAGCAATGCTCGGATGTCGTAGTCGTCTGCAGCCCTGTACCCGCCGAACTGTAACGGTCAGTGGTGAGCTCGCATCAGCCGGTGGGCGGGGAACACTCGCCATGAGCAGAGGGCGGACATGCATATCTCGTGCGCCGGGCCCACAGCGAGATGCGATTGGTGACCCGAGAGACATTACATATGCCGCTGACAACGAAAGATGAGTAGAACGGGGGGAGTGTTCCGAGCGATGCCCAGACACACTTTCCTCCCGGGTTGTACTTCATGTCGTGCGATGAGGGCAACGCTCAGTGCGATGCACATACTACTGCTCCCCAACGATTGAACGAGATCGTTGTACGGCGGATTGACCGGAGTTGCAAAGTCCGTGACGTTTTGCCAAGCAGAACAGGTGCACTTCACTGGTACGTATATGCTATGGCCGCGTCCGCTACTTTTGTGCACTGACCGTTCTTGCTCAAGCACGGTTCAATGCAGGACAGTGGCGTGAGACGTACCTTGAGAACGCGTGCGCGCACGTTCCGCGTAAGCCTCATTGCCAGCTTGCAACGGGGATGTGACGTTACTGTCGCATCTCGATCTGCATCGGATATTCGCGTGTCCAAGCTGCGTAGCTGGCGACAATCGTACTAGGGCAACGAGGATACATTGGTATACCCTCGTCTAAGGCCCGATTGGCAGGGAATGCCCGTAGATGAAATAGCTGATTCGCCACGTTCTGCGCGTGCGGCCGAGTGCTCTACCGGCACGTCCGTACGCGTGTATATGTTAGTATCAGTCCGTTCAATGTAGCATCGTTGGCGACTCCCACTTACCAATGAGAAAGAAGACTTTATTTGGTTCGAATGCGGCAGACCGAGATGTGTCGTGAAAGTTGAAGCAACCGGTAAACGTCATGTTGTTGCGATGCACTTCACATCCCGCCAACGTGTTCAAATTGATCCACTTGCCTGACAATAGTGGCGAGTTGTCCGGTTGACAAGCCCGAAGCTACGCGCACACAGATAGCGCTATCGGCATCCTGGGCCTTGTCCCAGTACAGATGAAGATTACTGTACCCGGGCGACGGCTCAGATTGGACCCAACAGCAAGTGCGATCAAGAACATACGCAAACGCGGGGAGTCATGACATCCGCCCGCATGACAACGCGCATACCGACAGTACTGCGGCGCCGCGGATTCGCTGTGCAGTGCCTTCTTCGGCAGCTGACGCTGCCCGGATGAGGTACAGTGTACCGAGGGCCCATACGGGACGTCGCTACAGCCGTCTGAGACGGAGATCCGCACGTTGCGATCGCAATGCAGAGTTGTCGTCATCCCCCACAGGCGGTCTTGCAACCGGGAGAATCCCCTGTCACTGCCCAAGCGATGGTGACAAATACCAAATGAGACTGCTCACCTGGAACTGGCTCGTCGTTCTGGCCAGTCGATCGGCACGAAACCCGTTGAATCTGTAGTCCAGGGACAAGAGTCAACTTGGGGCACCGGCACCACGGGAGAGCAAATGCTGAGAGCCAAGACGTGTTAAGCAGGAAGACAGAACCTCAGCATGTATACGCACCTGGGCGGTCTCGGCAGCAAACATGAGCCTCCCATCTCTTGCTCGCTTTTTCCGCATTGTAAAACCTATGAACAGTTTCCGTCAGAAGAATGGGTGGTCGGTCTCGGACACATCCCACTTCGGTAAGATTCTGACTCGGACCGGACTCTTGTATGCCGACGGTGAGAGTCGAAGCCGGCTGACCGTATAAGATACTCGCTGTTGGTGGTCTGTTCGGCGGCGCCGGTGGACTCGGAGTGAGGTCACTAAGTGAGAAGTTGCCAGACTATACCAGAGACTGTCTAACGAGTCGCACAGCTGCGGAAATATGCTCGACATGCATATTTTGTACCGCACCAAAAACGATGCATACACTCGGTAGCGGAGAGCGGAGAAAAGGTGAACACTCGGTCGTGGTGGTGGCGGAGAGAGCCTAGGCTAAGCGCGCAACGCACAAGTCTGCACGTTGCGCAACTTTTCGTCGACGTCTTTGCAGCTCGTAGTCAACCGGGCCGGCGCCACAGTGGTATCGCGTCTACGGAGGCCTCTCCTCCGAGCTCTTTCACTTCCCCTGAAACACCTCTTCTTTGATACAGCAAATGGAATGTAAACACCAACACCGTGGCAAACACAAGCCTGTAAGGCGCAAGACCTCCGGCATGGCAGTGGGATATACTATAGGTTACGGGTGAGTCGCGCGACCGCTGTGCTGTGACTTCGGACTTGCCCTGCTGCTGCGTGCTCGAGAATTTGAATGCACACGTCCGCTGGGTTGAATGGCTGCGGCGCACCAGTTCCGGAGGTACATTTGCGACTCACGACTTGTTATGTGCGGGAGCACGCGGGAGACGGTGTGCTATGACGACGATGTGCCAGCCTTAGTCAGGTCCAAATCAGTGTACCATCGCAATAACGACCGCACACGAAGAATTCAGGAGTCGGACAGCCCGTTTTGTAGATGGTGAGTCGTCCCAGATGGTAGGAAGTGCATGTATACAAAAGCAGCCCCTAACCCTACTCTTACTCCAGGTGCTCGGCACATTGTTGCCTCCGCGCGCCGCGAGTGCGTGCCGGCGCAACGGAAACGGATGATGCACGCCACAGTTCATGCACCCAGTTACGCATCAGCGAGACCAGGAGGTGCGGGGGCATGTTTTCTCGGATTGCACTCATGATGCGGCATTTGTGGACATGGAAGCGAGTGCACCTGCCACGGCCGCAATTCGGTTTGAGCACTCTGGGACGCCGGGGGAAATCTGTAAATTGGCGATTAAGAGCATGGACGGTCGTAGTGAGGGTATCCCGCGCCACAGACGAGACTGCTTCTGATGGTATCAGGCTCACCGTTGCTGCATATACAGCGCCAATACACATGCGAGCGAAGCACTCCCGAGATTGGGTCGTAGGAGATGTCCTCCCGAGTCCCAGGTGCACACGTCATCATCGTCGTCGTCAGCACAATCAAATCCCAGGCCAATTTAGCCTGATTGAGCTGCTGAGTTACATCCCGGACGTATGGAGAAGGAAGCACGTTGCCTTGTGGCCTTTTCTGGCGGTCCGGAGGTGCTGAGTGCACGGGCTAGCTCCGTGTGTCTTGCGCGGTGGCTTAAACTGCTCTTTGTCTCGCACACGGAGACATTGAAAAATTCTGGCAGAGAACTCACCGAATGTAGGATCGCCGCGGAGCTGCTACCAAGGCGAGCTCCTCATGTGTGTGCGCATCCCGCGGTCGTCCTGCAAAGCCCCTGGAGCGGACGAATATGGCAAGTCAACGACTAAATTTGAGCCAGCTAAGCCGCTGTGGCCCGTCAATTGCCAGCCATCCGGCTAGCAATGGCAGCACTGATTACAAAGGTCACTAGAAGGAGGAGCGGAGGTCTAAGGCAGTGGTATGCAGTGTCAGGTCGAGAATCCGGAGTGAGCGTGCGTCAGTGGCTGAACTGGGCGGGTCCTCCGGCCCGGACTTTGTCCAATCCGTCGAAATACCTATCTCCTCCTCCTCCTTGCGCTCGTCTGAACCGCCGGCATCCTCCGGACCGTGTTGCGTGTGAGTACTAGCAGTATTCTATCTCCTGCTGACTGACCGTCATTTATCTCTGCAGGGTGCATCTGCTGAATGGTGCACTCGAGTTTGGCAACAACAAATTTGAGTCTTCTGTGAGTGCTCCTATTATTCGAGAAATGCGGTGGCTCAGGATCTATTAGCAGTGCGAGTTGCAATTGGGAACGGACCCATTGCTCCCTTGTTCCTGGATGTTATGCCCGAGAGCTTCGGCAAGACATAAGGAGCGATCAGTGCTAGCAAATGCATACGTGGGAACCGGGCCCGTACATTTCACCTGTGGTAACAACAATATGTAATGTTACGACACTGACCTTCCTGGGAAGACCAGTACACGGCGGCGGATGCAACAGTGCCAGGGCAAATGTGGTAGCCTCCCCGGCTGTATGTGCCGGGACTGTTGCCCGGTTTGACCTGTGTATAGTATTATCCCAAGTCTGCAGGTGAGTGGCCGGTGAGTCTTCAATGACATGTCCAAGTGTGGCGGAAGATGAGCCTCCAAGTGTGCTGATATGGGTATGTTCCGGAGAGGGAACAGCGATGTTGCTAAGGTAGCTGTTGTGCTGATGCATTGTAGAGATGACAATATACCAGCGGAGAATGTGAAATGTGATGGTTACCAACAGAAGCGCGCAGGGATCGTGGGTGGGTGGTAGGGCATCTAACACCCAATCTGGATCCTGCGGGCTTCTGAGGGTGGACATCGATATGGCACGATCCAGTCAGAGAGCTACAGCTATAGTTCCACTACTGTTTGCGAAAGAGTGCCATTGTTCAGACCAGTATACACGTACCCGAAGACATGTGTTCTAACACCCTAGTACATCATGCTCTCTAATACCTAGGATGCAGACTGACATGTTCTCTAGTACTTAACACACTGACTGACGTGCTCTCTAGTACTTAAACTGACGTGTTCTCTAGTACTTCTGACGTGTTCTCTAGTACTTCTGACGTGTTCTCTAGTACTTAAAACACAGCTAGACTTTACCATTATCACCGGTTCATCGCACAACGTTCATTTGTTCGCCTCTGGTGCTGGCATGGAGACTCAGTTGTCCATTTGAGCATGCTGCAACGTAGTCTTCCATCAAAGACGCCCGCATCAGGATTCTCGAGCTCACTACAACTACATTTCAGTGTTCTAGCGCTCGGCTCGTTGTACAGATAGCCAGTCGGAGGCTCGGTACTGGCCTGTCTGGAAGGCGTTGGTATCCGGGATTGGCTATGACCGGGTCGATGTCGTGCAGTAACGCTGCTGCCGTTCTGAGAGGGATAGAGCGCTAGGGACGGTGAAGAGGCGGTCCCATCTGGATAGTGTCCGTATAGGTCTGCAGGGTCTTCATATCCGTCGCTGTCGAAATCCGCAGGGGCCTGCTCATGCATGACCGCGTCGTGCATTGCGGCCTCATCCTCGTCAAGGACCGCGTCCTGCCTTACGGCTGCGCTGACGCTCTCTGCCCGTTGCCTTATTCCGTATCGGGAACCCGCTGCGTCCCTACTTCGCGAATTCGACCGCGAGCGTTGGTAACCGTTGTTTACGATATGCGACGACGCGTTTCGCAGGGTGTATCCATAGTTCGCGATATCGAGCATCTCGGCACGACGACCTACCCGCAGTTCGCCCACACCACCATTCCGCGAGACATCACCACGGTACCAATGCTCGAATGGTCGCTCTTCAGACTCGCTGGACACCCGGCTGTCGTCCTCCAACTGAAAATGAGACGACGTGGAAGAGCTGAACGGTGGTGCTTCGTCGAACAGGTCCGAGGCCTTGTGTCGCGGTATCCGCACCGTCGAGCGCATGGGATACGTCTCATGGCCTTCGTCCACTGAGCGCAACTCGCTACCCTCCTCCGTCCTGCCACCTACACCGCCATTGACAGAGTTCTGTGCGTGACTAGAGTTGCTGCCTATCGAGGTCCTCCCGCGTGACATGGGTATGCGCGTCACCGTCCGACCGTTAGGCATAGGGGGTGATGCCGAAGATCCTGCTACCTTATCGGTCTTGTTGGGAGGGTCCAGTATGTAAGGCTGAGAGAGGGAGCGCGCGCGGGATGGCGGGGACCGGGAGTACTGCGTGCGACCGGCCCCGATGTCAGCCCTACCCTGCTGGTCATTGGCCCGAGGTACGGCGTTCGCCTGAGGGTGTGGGTACTGACGCGCAGGCGGTG
Organism: Fomitopsis pinicola; assembly: GCA_001931775.1. Lineage (NCBI taxonomy): Eukaryota > Fungi > Basidiomycota > Agaricomycetes > Polyporales > Fomitopsidaceae > Fomitopsis > Fomitopsis pinicola. The sequence goes on along the minus strand of MPVS01000146.1, from coordinate 56,950 downwards.
TGGTCGTGTCTTCGCGCGAGAGGGAGGCGGCGGACTGGTACATGTCAGCATGGTCTTCGGTTGAGCCCACCGATGCTGCTGAGATCCGTCGCGCGAGGACGTTACTTTCATTCTGCAATCCTGCAGGGCTTGTCAGAAGAGACGCGGGTACGTAAAGAGGAGAGTACGGACGTTTGCGTAAAGTGGGGACGATCACCTCGTCCCATGCTGGTTCTCGAAATGCCGATTGAGCGGTCGCGGTGAGTGCCATTGACCAGCCTAGGGGGAGATAGTGCAAAGGATGTGCTGCCGTTCACAAACGGGCAAGAAAAGAGGGGAAAGAATGGCAGCAGTTGGGAAGAAATGGCCGGAGAGATGGTGGCAGCATCAAGGCGACCATTCAAGGCGGCGCGGTAAGTAATTCTACCTAGTTCGGTGTTACTTACCGAGCTTTCCATCAATGTAATCAGGATATCTTGAATGGTTATCAAAATCAATTCTCACGTAATTTCCTGAAGTACGGGTCTTGCCAGCCCCCCTTTCCCACGGGTCAATCCAGCTGCACCCAGAGTTCGCAACTTAACTCTCTTCTGCCTGTCCGCATCTACAATTCTTCTCGCAACACTGCAAGGTACGTATTGAGGAATATGAGACGGATGCAACAGTTTATATCTCCTGAGCAGATGAGTGCAGTGGTCGCCAAGGTCCCCCGGCATATTGCGCCGCCAGCAGCACAGAGCATCCGCCCAACCAGGGCAGCCCCACAAATCCGAAAACCCCTCAAACGCGATGAAAGAGGCCTGCCTATCCCTCACGTCAATGTCATCGTTCGAGATACTCACGTATGTCGCCTCGCCGACCACTACCACAACACGCTGCGCGACGACTTGATGTACATGACCTACACGCATGAGCCTTTCCGGAAGCCGGAACGTGTCGTTCGCCCGAGGTTCGACCCCGACGATCCGTACGCCAAGTTCCGTCACAACCCCCCAGTGGGCGGGAATCGCGCCTTCTCAACGCCTCCGCCGTCGGTGAACCCCGAAAACATCATCCAGCTCGAGCGCATACAGTTGCACTCGATGGTGAAGCAGGCCTTCCAGAGCCGGACGAACCTGCTGGGCGCGATCATGGCGTTCCGCGCCATCTCAGGCCAGTCGGAGCACTCGGGAGGGCAGCGGACCGTGGACGGCGTGCAGCTCGTGAAGGGGAAGCGGAACATTGGTGGCTGGGTGCGCCCGGGTGTGCCGATCGGTGTCAAGGTCGACCTGAAGGGCCCGGCGATGTACGATTTCCTCGGCATGCTCGTCGAGTTCGTCCTCCCGCGTCTGCGCGACTTTCCTGGACTGGTCATGCCTCCGCCGTCGCAGCAGCTCACGCTCCCACATACAGGCTCGGGAGTGGTGTCGTTGGGCCTACCTCCGGACGCAATGGCGTTCTTCCCGCAAATCGAGGTCAACCTGGACGCGTACCCGAGATTGTACGGTATGCATGTGCACTTCATCACAAGTGCGTTTGGGGCTGGTGCGCAAAACCGTGCGAGGACATTGCTGTCGGGCTTTGGTGTGCCCTTCACTCGTGCATCATGATCTGGTGAGCGTCTCATGACTCTGTCCTGGACATATAGCTGATGGCTCACGCAGGACACTGGGTAACTGGACGAAATGTAAGGTACATATCTACCCCCTAATCGCATTTGAATGCCCGCCAGCTACGGTCGTGGTACCTTGCTCGTATGCCTTTGTCAGCTGAATCACACCATCACCTACACCTACGAATTGCATCTCAGTGCACGCATGAACCGTATTCAGAACGCGGGCAAAAGACGTCTGCCGTACGGCAGGCAGGAAAGGGGCACGGCCGTCAGGTGGAAACTTGACTTTGGCCGCTGCACGAATGGGCAGGCTGCAATCTGGATCGATGATTGTCCACATGGGCAGAGTACGGCGAGGGTTTCGTTGCCCTTGAACTGCACTTCTTCCCCGAGGTACGTGCGAAGGAATTTAACGCCTTCTTGCTCCTCCTGGTTCGTTCGCGATTACTACGGTCACTAACACTGCGTGGCTTCAATGGCTGGCGTTCCGTATTCCCGAATTCGCGCTTAACGTCTACGATGCCACCAAGGAGTCTATCAGACAGCCTTCGGGTGCAGAGGTGTCTCATGGCTATGGAATGCGATGTAAGGTCTGTACAACGAGCCGAGCTATGAGTCGAACACTGGTAGCTGCAGTTATCATGGCGATGGATGGGGGTCGAGACTACAGAGGCCGGACGGGGAGCGCTCGTGTCTATATAACTTTACAAGTCGTGCCGGCCACTGTACTTACAGAGTTTGCAACCCCTTGTACTCTCTTAGGTCATGGCCAGCCTATCGTTAAGGGCCGATTGATGTACGAGAAAGTTGAGTGGACGGTAAAAGAACATATACAAAGTACTGCAGCCTTGCTCTTGCAGGCACAACATGAACTTCACCTCTACTCGAGGACGTCGCAGGTAGCCAAAACCCTATGTTCCCGCTTCGACTTCAGGAGGCCCTCCTTGTCAACGCGCACCTCTTCTGTGAGGTACTCGACATGGGCAGTATACACGCCCGCTGCGCCCGCATCAGGAATCTCCAGCACCCTCTCGTTCGTGAACTCTTCCAACACCCGCCCGTCCTTGGTCCAGATGATGCTGTAACTCTCCTTCACATCAACAGGCTCCTCTCGGAACTGTCCGAGCGGCACCACGTCGAGCTCAAGGCGCCGCACCCACTCGCGGCCCTTACGCACGCACGATGTCCGCAGGCTGTCGATGAGGTCGACGCGGCGGAGGAGCTTGAGCCAGAGGTCCTCCAGGCAGACCTTGCAGAAGTTTGGCGTCGTCACGATGCGCATGAGGCAATCTTCGTTCGTGGGCCGGTACGATGTCACGTTCACGTCCGAGAACCTGTGAGAGCACCCATCAGCGTCCTGTCCCGCAACACGATGGGCGTTGACGTCTGATGTCACCCGGGGTAGGGGCACATAGCTCACGTCGGGAAGACACCGTAGTAATCAGGCGCAGAGACGAATCTGCGGCATGATGGTGATCAGTTCCGAGCGCAACAGGTATTCATAGCAAACGCACTCGTCCTCCGTTCCGAACTCCAACACCTCCACGCTGCACAGCTGCGCGGTGCCCTCCCTCTCTCCATTCGCGAGCGTGAATTTCACCTCGTGTTCGCCCGCGCCGAGTGCGCCGTCGCGATGGACATCGTAGTGCCACCGGTCGAGTCCGATGTCCGCCCTCGGCATCCAGCCGAGGTCCTCGCCGTCGATCTCCACTCGCAAGTCGGCTGCGTTAGGGAGACCCGAGAGCGAGAACCGCACGAGGTGGCGCGCGTAGGCCCCGGATGAGTTGAACGTGGTCGCCCAGGGCGCGGACGCGTTGAGCATCGTCCACGGATAAGCCTGCATCGGCATGACTGAGCGCTCCACGTGCACCTTGGCGTCGTCGTCGCCCGACTGTACGCGCGACGCGTTGGTGTACCAGTGTGCCCACGGGATCGGCTCGGAGAGGTTGTGGTGTGCGTTCACACCGAAGTAGTCGGGGCCGCCATCGTACTCCTCCCCGACGTCGATGATCGAGTGGCCCAGTTCGTGTCTTGCATGGGACAAATGGTCAGATACATAGTCTCGGGTGTGGTAGAGGGCTCTGACCTGAGAACCAGCGCACCGTTCGCTAGCGACGGGGTGATGACACTGCAGACCCTGGATGAGGATCTCTACACGACCACCGACAATTGCACAGCTTACGTGAATTCCCCACCAAGACCTCACGAAGAAATCAGTCAAGAGAGATGGTTATTACTGCGTGGGCGAGCTTACCTCCATATAGAGGATCGTTGCCTGCACACACACTGTCAGGGACTATTCTTCCCAGAAGAAGGGCGCGATGAACATACCCAGTAGGATGGGGTAGTCACATTTGTCCTCGAAGTAGAAACATGCCGCTCTAGCCATCTCCGGCCTCGCGTAGTAGACTCCCCGTAGCTCTGTTCCGTCTCGGTAGAGGCCGAAAGGCGTGCTATTCCGTCCCTGATGAGATGCACAGGCAAGGTTATTTGTAGGCTGTATCTTACTCGTTCGGTTTGCCGTGGGTGCCGACTCCGCTCTGTAGCAACGGGCCTATCAGCTTTGCAGAGATATTGGTATGTTGGAGATTACCTCTGCACTCGGTGTGAACGCAGCCCAGAAGTTCAACAGAGGCTTGACCGTGTAAAACGTCTGGTTGCCAGAGATATCCGCTGCCAGACGGTTGGCATCTTCAATGAATTTGTCTCGCTCATCCCTTGTGTCTATACAATATTTGAGCTCACGATGCGCTTTTGTCCACTCTGAGTCACAGCGGAACAGTACGTACATCCATCCGCAAAGAAGATGAGGTCGACTCTGTTGCTTGAATGACCTGACTTCGTGAGCGGCTCCAATTCGAACTCCAAGGGAAACAATCCACGCGCCGGCTCTGGTAATGCGAGGACGTCCTGTTCAGCCGAAGCGCCAAGTTCCGTGCGCACCTGGCTTCCGGTAAGCGGCAAAGGGGAAGTATCCGTCAGGACAGGGAATCCCCAGCTATCCCGAGGTCCGCATGACATTTCGAGGTGCACCCATGCGTCTTCACGAGCCTCGAAGACGACACGCAAGCGATCCTCGCCTCCTCCGAGGTCCGTCCTGCCCGGATGGCCATAGACCACGTTCCCTCTGTACTCCTGCGCTTTCTTCAGGGTTGCAAGATTGCATGTCTTGCCCTTGCGGTAGAGAAGCAGCTCGTATGGCCGACTGCTAGCAGCGTGCACCGCAAGGCAGGCGGCGCCGAGCAATGCGGCGCTGAGGACAAGCATAGTCAGTGTTGATTCCTACGAGAGACAGGAATAGGGTGACACCAGCAGCAAGGTCCGTTACGAGGTTGGTTCAATTCCTTGTTGATCCCTTGCTCGCAAGAGCAAGGTTCTCCGGGTCCGAAAATGTTGCACCTGTTTACAAAGTGGCAAAATGTTATTATTTCGCAGCCACTGTATGGGCCTTGCCTATCGGCCACTTCGAAGAGCAGCAGCGCGCGCAGTTCGGGTTTCAGACAGTCTGCGTTGAAGACGGAACCACACTTACATACAGAATGAGGACTAGTAGGCCATTTCTTTCCGAACGAGTGTTCATGTTTACGTAATCCCCCAAAGCTTACCTCTCACGTCGCTCGCTTGCAGACATCTGAGCATTTATGATATGATTGAGGATGAGGTTAACAGCCGTAGTTACTGCAGGCTCTACGGTGATCATACGAGCAAGGTTTGCGCGCGCCACTGTTTGCGGCACTTCGAGTTGGAGTTGTCACTGCAATGAGTATATGATTGCCCTCTTGATGAGGCAAAGCATCCTGGCATACACTATTTTTCGTGTCTCTGTTGTTTTCGGGTTAGCCGAGTGGGGCATTGATACTGTCGGGCTTTTCTGCTATGACGGCCGTTCTCGCGCAAAAATGCGCACTCATCGGTCGCAGAAATCCCGCGCTGAATGCAGTCGCAGCTCGCACTGACGCGCTCTATTATGCAACAACTAGTCAAAGCAGTACTAGTACTAGTAAGTGCTCCCTCCCAAAAATGAATCGGCTCTTCTATTCATACCCATTCATTCATATTTTGAGCATTCCGTGATTTGGATGAATCTTGCTCATCATAATGGGGGTGAAGGCCGTGTGCTGGGCAAGCATCGCGTCGGCCACAATGCACCCCCGCAGGCTCCCGCAAGGCTCCCGCAATATGTTGAGGAGCCTATTACTTGAGCGCCCGCGGAGTCGCGGACCGACCGGCGAGGCGTGGGAAATATCTGGCTGAGTGTTAATGCAGACTGAAAACTGTGGCGCATCAGTGCGAGCTGCGACTGCATTCAGCGCTGGATTTCTGCGACCGACGAGTGCGCATTTTTGCGCGATAAACGCCGTCATATTCTGCACAAGTTCACTCTTCACGTTCAAGTTGCTGTCCAGACGCGACCTCAGAGTCGGAGAGCGGCATGCACTCCGCAGATTCGGATCTCGATCAGCGAATCGAGATCTTAGGTTGAGCGGCACGTGCGCAGTGCACGAAATTTCATGAAGCAGCTTAAGCGCTCGATAGCCTTCTGCCGAGTCTGCGGTCCTTTGCTCTGGGCCAACCGCTGCGTATCATCTCTGCTGGAACTAGCCCTTCATCAACTCTTCCTTCACAACGGCAGGAGTAGCATGGCGAAAGATGAACTCATCGATGAGCATGTCTCCGTAAATCAGTCGAAATTAGCAGTGGACGCGTTGGTTAGCCATGCATCCAAAATCCAGGAGAAGAAAGCGCAGACGGAGCTACTCCCGGGCAAGGAACAGAATGTATGGCTCATGGTCACAGTCAAGCAGATGCACCCGGAGAAGAAGCTCAAACCCTTCAAGATGTAGGCAGTCATTTCCGCGTGCTATACGCTCTTACTGAACACTCGTAGTCCCATTGCACATCCAATCGTCGACCCCCGCGTGTCTTCGGTCTGTCTGATTACAAAAGACCCCCAACGAGAGTACAAGGACCTTCTGGAGTCCAATGGCATCCGCTTTATTTCCCGGGTCGTCGGCATCGAGAAGCTCAAGGGAAAATTCAAGCCGTTCGAGGCCCGGAGGATGTTGCTGAAGGAGAACGACCTTTTTCTGGCTGACGAGAGAGTGGTGCCACTACTTCCAGGTCTGCTGGGGAAAAAGTTCTTTGAGGCGAAGAAGTACGTGCAACATTCTTGCCATGCATTTCTCTACCTTACAATGTGCCGCAGGCAACCTATCCCCGTATGTCTTACGCGGAAGGATCTCAAGGGTGAGCTGGAGCGCGCGATTTCTTCTACCTATTTCCATCAGAATCAGGGCACATGCACGTACGTCTCAACATCTCCATTTCACTGCACGTTTCCTCAGACGCGCGGTACAGGTCGGTGAAGATCGGCACTGTCTCACAGCCATCGTCGAAAATACTCGACAACCTCAAGATGGCCCTGCCAGCCATCGTGAAACGAATCAAGGGCGAATGGGACAACATACAAAGCTTCCACATCAAGACCAACTCCTCCGTAAGCCTGCCAATATGGAGCTGCGACCTCAGCGCAACCGAGGGTGGTCGCTGGGATGGGCTGGTCGCGGAGTCGGCATCAGAGGGAGAGGAGAGCGAGGCGGAGGAGAGTGAAGAAGAGAGTGCGGAGGGTTCTGACGAAGAGGCGATTCCCGTGAAGAAGTCCACGGCGACGCCCAAAACGAAGGCATCGAAGAAGCACGACGCGGCGCCGATGGACGTCGACGATGAGCCCTCTCCGCTCCCCAAGGACCATGCCAAAAGCAAGGGCAGGAAGCGCGCTGCGGAAGACGTCGCACCCAACACACCACAAAAGAAGGCGAAGGCAGATCCCGCACCTACCCCGGCTACCAAAGCTCAACCGGACAAGGTACGATCCGTAGCATCAACGAGGTATATGCGCCCAAACTGACTGATGTGGTTTGTTACGCTCGCAGGCTACCGCCGCCCCCCACGCAGCACCGGCAGTTCCTCCTCCATCGGTCAACCCCCAAATCAAAACGCGGAGGTCCTCCGTGAGCACCGCAGAACCCCCAGCGCCGCCTGCGCCCGCAGCCACGTCCCCGGCGGCGGAGGACGCCTCGGGGAAGAAGCGCAGGAAGCGCAAGGCAGCGGCAGATGGTCACGCCGCGACGTCCGGCGCGCCTGCTGCCACAGCGCCTGGTGAAGCACGTGCGGCGTCCCCCGCTCCTGCCCCAGCGCAGGCTCCCGAGGACGGACCCACAAAGAAGCGCAAGAAGGCAAAGGGCGCGGCCGGTGAGGTCGCTCAATGGTCTGCGGCTACCGCAGAGGTCACCGCCGTCCTTGCGCCCGCTCCCGCATCGACAGTCGATGCGGCGAACACCATCACGCCCACGAAGCCCCGGAAGCGGAAGCACGCGCGCGAAGGTGTGCAGGGCGCTGAGGCCGAGGCTGTTGCGGATGCTGCTGCCCCTCCGACGCCCTCCCAGTCTGCTCCTGCTCCTGCGGAGAGCGCTGATGGCTCACAGAAGAAGCGGAAGAAGACGAAGGGCACCGCTGACCCCGAGGGCGCGCAGCCGTCTGCCCCCGTCCAGCGCGAGAAGGAGCACGCAAGCTCGACGGACGGCCCAGTGCCATCTGAGCCTGCGATCCCCGCGACCCCGTCCACCAAGAAGAAACGGAAGCGCGCGTCCGCCATCGACTTCTTCGAGGGCGCGCAGGCTGCGTCCTCGACTGCGGCCCCGCCCAACACGCCCGCCGCAGGGCTCAAACAGACCAAGGCGCTGGGGGCGACCCCGCTGAAGAGCGCGCTGGAGCAGGTCACAGCCGTGGACGAGAGTCCGGCTAATCCGGCTAAGGCGGGGGACGACTCCCCAGCGAAAAAGCCGCGCAAACGCAAGTCGAAGGCGGGGCTGTCTGGCGAGGCCGAGAGTGCGCCAGCCCCCGCCCCCGCGCCAGACTCCGCTCCCGCCACGGAAGTCGCACTGTCCACAAGCGAGGCTGCGGGTGGCGAGTCTGCTCAGCCCAAGAAGGCGAAGCGTAAGCACAAGAAGGCTGCCGCAGAGTCCGCTGCACCTGCAGAGACCCCTGCCTCTGCCTCTGCCCCGGCACCGGAGAGCACGGTCCCCACGCCGGATGAACTGAAGAAGAAACGGGGTGCTGCTGGCGGGGAGAAGAAAAAGGCGAAGGCGTTGGGTGCTGGGCCCGCGGCGAAGAGCGCGAAGGACGCGATCCTTGGTAAAAAGCATCTGTGAGGGTGTATTCTGTGCTTCCGAGCTCATGTGTACAGTGTCGCGTTGGTTCTATGTGCTACCTTCCGGTGTGCTCTACTTACTTCTCTTGCTATCGGCATTTTCGCACTCAACGGCATAACGTGAGGTGCACAACTGGTGGCTGTGTTACCTCGGAGACTTCCTCGCAATGTTGTATCGTCGGCTACAACTAGCCTACAAGTGGTTGTACATGATCGAATCGTCTGATGGGCCGTCTGTCTCTGTGTATGGCCGTATGACTCTGTGAGACCTGTCTGTGATGCACACCTTGGCGCTAGAGTGCCTGGTTTCAGTTTGGGCAGCTAGTACAAGGGCCCACACGAGTCGCTTAGCAACTGGCAGTGGTATGATCAGCATGACCAAGACATGCGCGGAATCAAACAAAACCATGTCTCATATGCTGACACATACTTACCACCCGCGGAGGCGCGGTGGACGACTGAACGAGGGATGGGACGCCATCAAGACAAAACGTGTTAGAGAAGAGCTACATTCGACGAATTACAAGCGCAAACAGGTTACTCTACAAAACCCGATACTAGGAAAGAATACAGTTGGTGCGGCAGTGGAAGCGTGAAGAGGAGGGGAGGGATGTGGTGGAACAAGTCTACTGGTAGGGGATGAAAGAGTCCAAAGCAAGATAATTTACGACCAGTGGAGTTTGAGGTGACATGTGTTCTACGTGGTGGCGACGAATAGGTTATAGTTTCAGGGCCCATCCGCGCCCGCTGCTACGGGCGACTAGACCAACAGCGGGCGGGACAGCGCAAAGGCGATAGACTGTGAGACCGAATATGCATGAACAAATTAGGATAGCGTAGATGGGGGGACGGAGATGGGCCGCGTGTAGGCGTTGGGCGGTGATAGCGTTGGAAATGCGAGATGGCGAGAAGATCATCAAGGGCGATGGGGGTGGCGATGCACGCTGCCTGTTCGCGATCGCGTGGCTTTGCCTCTGAGGCTTTGGGGGCCGCGGGCCCGGTGCGGGCAACGTCTAGAAGAAGACGGGCCCTGTCGAACTCGCCGCGTTCTTTATCGCGTTCTGCGAGGACGTTGATGTCTGCGGCTTGCTGCCGCCCTGGCTCGTGTTGGGCTTGCTCGCGGGTGCAAGCGAGAAACGGTGCGTGCGTGCTGGGGCGAACGCGGAGGTGGAAGACGCGAGAGCGAGGTTGGCACGGAAAGACATGTCGTTGAAGTGTGTGTGGATTAGGATTGGAGGGTAGGTGGGGTAGGCTGCTATATGGGCGAGCGTGTGCTGTAGCTGAGACTGCTGCAAGTGAAGCCTGGGCTGGTTTGGTGTTCTGCAGAGTTGCGGTTCACCGATCCCGTTTTATACCACAGACATAATGGACGGCAACTTCCTGGTGCAGCACAGCACCGCGGACGTTAGATCAGAGGGAGTCCGTAAATGACGCTGGATGACTAGGATGATCGGGACCACTTACCCTATTACATGGTGGCGAGACTCATCGCCGAGCGCGTCTGTCCCCTGGCAAGGAGTGTGACATGTTACCGCGTGAGGGGGACCGCTTCAGATCTCGGCTCGGAAGTAACGTCCACACTGGTGGATCTGGATGTTGCCAGCGGCAATCTGTGCGGACGTCCGTGAGCACAGGCATAAGTTCACCGGAAACGCCACGAGGCACGCCAGTAGAGTCACATACATCGCTGTGCACGGCTTGGGAGACGTCAGCCGGGATTGCAATGCCTAAGTTGTGCCAGGGCGGCGACTGATAGAGTGTCGACGGCTTGCTGTCCGCTGCGATCCGTTGACAGATCGCTTCACACGTAGGAGACTAAAGGCTAGAGAATGATACAGTACCTCTCGCTGATACCTAGTGCCTTGGAGAACCTATAGCTTTGGACACATCCATGGGGGCTGGCCGGAGGCTGAAGGCTTGATATCACCGAGCTGATTTCCCATGGCCACAAGGAGTCAGTCAACAATCCAGTATGTAACGAAGAGAAGCTTTGAGCGCACCGAACGCGTCTACAAAGGGATGCGATTGGCAAGACCGAGCCAGCGCGAACGCTGATAATCAGGAGCGCGCCCGTAGCTACGGCATTCTGACCTACACGTACGGCGCTCTTGAATGCGGGCTGCAGAGCGATGCGGGATGTACCATTTGAGACCTTCCGCTGGCTTCACACACAACCACAATGCTGACCTCGACCCCGATACCACCTCACCCACTAGAATTCAAGGACACCATCGATCCCGCCCACTTTGGCCACCATCTCCATCGTCCGGGCGGTCCAGCGGTACCACCGAGAGGGACCGTTTCAGCAAGGCGACGTGTGAAGCATGAGAGGACAGATTGAGTCAGACGCTGCCGGCCATATCTGGTCGAAAGCACAGCATGGTGACGGCATGTTGGTTGTTTCGTTTCGTGCTTGACCTGTACGATCTGAGACAACTTGTGTAACAGCAGAGCACTCACTGTACGGCCATAAAGAGACATCTCGCTGATTCAGTTGACGAACAAAGGCGCTGCGTCGTGCAGTGCCAGTGACACATATCGAGACTTTACGTTGCACCAGTGGTGCTCCCAGCCGCTAGCGTCGAATCCAAAGACTCATACCTGAGTACTGATGAGTACCAGTGCGAGCTATCAATCCCAGAAGAGGCGCAGGAAGAAAGGCGAAATCTCGGTTCCGGGAGGTCGGTCGATTGAGGATCATCCACGTTAGCAGCATGAGGTCGACGAAGGGGAGTCATACTCTTCCGTGGGAGGGAGCTGGACGCGAAAGCTTCATAGTATATGTATATCAAGAGTCAAATAGGACACAGTACAGTCGTAGAAATCTCAACGCCATGTGAAGAGGGTCGTCGTAGCTCGAGGTCTCGGAGGAAGAGATGTCTTGCCGATTGAAGCGACGACATCCATACCATTAACTTACTGCTATACTGTCTTGTTATTCAATGTGCCCACCATCACGAGGGTAACTAATGTCATAAACGCTAATGAGTAAATGATAATATTACTCAGCTTACCAGACGCCCGCGATGAGCTCATCGGCGTCGTAGTCCTCAACAATTGACCGTGACATGGATTACATGACCGGAGCACATCATGGGCAGCCCGCTTCTGCTCACCGGGTTTCTCTCCTACTCGGTCATCAGCACTGCCAGAAGGGCATCCAGGATTCGTGTAATACCCTCGGCATATATCTAGTAAGTCATTGCGTGTTGGATCAATTGCATAGAACGGAAATACTGAAGCCTATCGCTGGATTAGCAGGCGAGGTCAAGGTTTCTGTACCACTCAGCATTCTAAACAGCACCTGAGAATGAAAGCGATCCTTGTCAAAGATGGGAAGGGACCCATCAGTAATCTATATCTCGGTGAGACCGAGAAACCATCGCCCAGACCTGGCGAAGTACTGGTACAGGTGTGTCCATGATCCTGGCACCCACGCACATCGTGTCAATGTCTCCTCCAAACGTATTCAGGTGAAATACTTTGGTCTCAACCGCATGGACATCCTCCAGAGAGAGGGAAAGTATTCACTTCCGCCCGGCGCGTCTGCTGTCCTTGGCGTCGAGTTCTCTGGCCACGTAGCAGAACTCGGTCAAGGTGTCACTCAATGGAAGGAAGGCGATGAAGTGTTCGGCCTTGCCTCCGGTGTAAGCTCGTTGAGGGTCCTTCCATAGCTCGTAACTGACACCATGTTCCCCGCCATAGGGCGCCTATGCTGAGTTCATGACGGTGCCCGAGGAGAACGTTTTGAAGAAGCCGACCCATCTGTCTTGGGTCGAGGCCGCCAGCATCCCGGAAAACTTCCTCACAGGCACGCAAAAAATTTCACCGCACCCAGGGGCTGTTTTCACATCGTACCCGTCTTACAGCGTTTCAAGCCCTTGTTGTCATCGCGGAGGTCAAGAAGGGGGACGACGTCCTCATCCATGCGGGTGCATCAGGCGTTGGAGTCGCTGCCATCCAGCTCGCGCGGCTCTACGGCGCGTACGTTCGATCGCCCCCTTCCCTGCCTTGCCTGACGTATCTCAACAATTTGCTAGCAACACCGTCACCGCGACGGCTTCCACGCAAGAGAAGCTTGACTGGCTGCTGTCAATTCCGAGCGGCGCCACGCACACGGTGAACTACAAGACGCAGGACTTCGCCGCGGAGGTGAAGAAGACGACGGGCGGGAAGGGTGTCGACGTCATTATCGACTTCGTGGGCAGAAGCCACTGGCAGAAGAACATCGATGCGCTTGCTTTTGACGGACGAATGACTATGCTCGGCTTGCTCAGCGGTACGCACTCGATTGTCGTGAAGACTCATTTGTTTCTGGCTCTAACGATGTGCTGACAGGCGGCGAGGTCGAGAAGTTCAACTTGGGCCCGCTCTTGTACAAACGACTTCGAATCCAAGGATCTACACTTCGTGCTCGCTCTCAAGCTTACCAGGCGAATTTAGTGAAGAGGTATGCACACTTCCTTTTTTTAGAACGTAGTGTGCTTGCTTCAAATTTTTGTTGATTCGTTCCCTAACCAGATTCCGAGACGATGTCTTAAGCCACATCAGTGGCAGTGCCGGCAACGGGGAAGTGCGAACGTATATCCACAAGGTGCGAGCAAATTCACCTGTGTATAGTTGACCTCATCATTCTCTGTCTCCCCCGATATCTGGCGCGGGTCCAGGTTTACCCCTGGACAAAGATACAGGAAGCCCACCGTGAGATGGAGGAAAATAAGAATAGGTCAGTCCCGTCTGTTGCTCGGAGGAGTCTAACCTTGACGCATTGAGGGTTCTCCCAGTGGGAAGATCATCGCGGAGGTTATTTGAGATATTATCCGTAACAGGTTGTGTAAGTTTCAGGGAGACAGTCAGTGGCGAAAGGCAATCTTAAGCCGTGCATTTCGGAGCCTCGAATGGCTGCTAACGCACGACAATGTTCGGTGCGCTCATGTGGTCCGAGGAATCGAACCGCGGCAGCAGGTCTGTTTACACTGTGGCATGGAAGCTGTCAAGTATGCCAATTCCTGTTGAGGCCGTTCAGCTCAAGACACGGTGCCGACATTTTGTTCGTCACCCAGGCCAGTCATACCGTAATTTCGTTTCTGCAGCTTTGCTACGATCAGCTGTTTCATGCTTACGTCTTCCAATAGCTTGCCCGGATAGTTCCTCAACCTGTCTTCTCTCGGCGGTTTATCGGCGCCAATGCCGTCGAACCAACCTCTTCCGTCGACCATGAGGCGTATGATCTCTCCGCATTCCTCAACCTCACTTCTGCTTCCGGCTGAGTCTAGCTTTCGACCTCCTCGGGTTTGACTATGAAAGGCAACATCCTACCGCCGGCCAGATATTAGCCGAGACCCTCCCCTCCGTAGGCGTGCCTCATCTATGGTGCTTCTCGCTTCGTGACCGATATATCGCCATAAATCGGCGATAGGCTAGTCTCCCCCTTCCCACTCCTCCGCTCAGCTCGAGCTCGCGTGCCCGCTAGGAGCCGACGTCGATCGGGCTACGAGTGCGTTGACGCTAGGCTAGTGGGCACGGTTCGCGCAACGAAGCCGCGCATAAGCTCCCCGATAGTGAACCGGAATGAAGGTCAGCAGCTGGACGGCGGCGGACGTGTGCTTCTAGACGGAGGATGACGAGAACTTCGCGGGAGGTTTGGGCGCTTGCGGTTCGGAGGCTCGTTTGGGCTCGTGCGATTGGGAGGCGAGCTACCGTCACCGTGACTGCGGCTACCCATCTGCTGGGTCATGCAGATCGCGCCCTGGGCATTGGTCACGACGCGCAGGGACCCTTGCGCGGCGCGTTGGCCAACTCGTCCCCTGCGGAGGTAAGCCACGGAGGTACTACTCAAACGTGACCTTCAGATGACGCGGCCGTGCCACTGGCAATTGCAACTCTGTTCAAGCGCTTGCTCCAGCCACGCAATTGCAAGTTGGCAACCGTCCATGACGGCTTGCCTGGGAGTTGATTAATGCCGACCGATGTCCACTGGCCAAGTGTTATGGCTGCTCGGCCGTGGAACAAGGTGGATTGCTCGGGGTCGACGACAGCGGGGGAACGCCTTGCCGCAGATCATTCTGCCCTGCATACCGGTATGGGTCGCCTTCTCTCATGGATTATCCCGCACAGACGCCGCTTGCGTTTACAGCCCGAAAGCAGTAACTCAATGGGGCCGTTCTGCCTGCTTCTCCATGGAATCCGACAAACTGACCGACTAGCAGACCTAATGTCCCAGCATCCAACCGGAAGGGCTCCATCCATGTATGTTATTCCACCCATTACTCGTGACTCTTACTACGCCGCATGGGGGCGGTGTCGAGGACCACCACATTCAGGCTCCTCTCTGTTTCCGCTCAGCGGCTCTGTATCTGGCTCAGGTCCCTGATGGACCTGAATCTCGATTCCCATGTCAAACTCTGCATTAAATCGCAGAAGCTGATCTCAATGCACCGCGCGTTCTGCCCGCGTCACAGTCAGTGGCAAGTAAGGCGCCCGCGAAACCTGATGCATTCCCAATGCATTCCCGCGCGTTCAGCTATGTGGGCATCATGTTCGGGCAACAGCCACGTCGAAGCCGTTTCGCAGGCACATCAGGTTGCGCCGTTCGATTGAGCTGCGGCGGGGCGCTGCGTATAAGAACCCGGTGCGCGGCGATAGCTCTCCTCAGTCCCCGCCCACGAGCATCCGTCCCGCTTCGCACACTCAGCGAAGATCGCATCTGCACTGTATTCTATCCTCGTCGCCCTCACATCCTCCATCGCGATGTTGTCTAACTCTACCACCGAGCTCGTCTCGTACAACTCGGCTGTCGCCGTTGGATCATCCACCTCGACCGCCAACTCGCCCGCACCGCGGCCCAATACGGGCGCATCCAGCATTCGGGGCCTCGCGAGCTCATCTGCTCCCGTCTTCTTCTGACTTCTCGGGGCAAGAATCACAGGTGAGAATGCCCTCGCAGTGTTCATCGACTCGTGCTGACGCTCCGGATTCCCCAGCGTCGCGCTGGTCGTCATCGCACCCACAAGCCCGCAGGCGGTAGTGCACCTATTGCACCACCACGCCACCTCATATCCTATCACCGCTCTGCTATCCAACACCCTGCACATCCATCATATCGCCTTAATCTAGCTATATACTTAGTAGAAAACTTAACTCGAACTCAACAACCACGTTCCCGCCTTCTAGGCTAATACTCGCTGTGGTCGTCGTATACACTTACTGCGCATGCATACTCAACTTAGCTTACTCAGGCGATCTGGCGCTTTTCGTAAATGTAATAACAATATAGGAAACTGCACGTAATGCATACTTCACTGTCATTCACATCGCCTAGACGGTACTTGCCTTGAAATTCGAGTGCCTTAAACGAATGACCTTCGATTGCCAGTGTCCTCCGCTGGGCTAGCGTTCACTCCGTCCCAGCCAGTAGTCACAGACCTAGGCATATCTAGTAACTCCAAAGGTAACTGGCTACGGCTCCTGTCAAAGTGTCCCATGTGATCCCCTCCATACCACCGAAGACAAGCAGTAAATAGGCGTGGGTACATCCATGCCACTCAGGCATCGAGGTGGCCCGTATTCTAGACCACACGGAACGGCCCTGCTACAGCCTACGGAGACAATTGCATAACGGGCGCTGGCAATTTTCTAGTCACCGAGCTCACGGAAACCTCCTTCGACAAGTGACTGCTTCCATTGGGGGGTGGTTCTTGTTGTACCGTGCGCCCATGTACGGCGAACACACGAGCTGTGCCTCCATTCGCCGTCGGACAGTTGGCGTACATGACTCACAGGGACATCGCGGAGCCGGCACAGTTTGGTGATTAGGGATGTCACTGGTCGGTATGGAGACAAGGCTCTGAATCAGTAAGGCTCAGTCCGCGGGCTTGCGGAGGTGCATACGGAGAGAAAGAGTCCGAGTCGCAGGCGGCAGCGTGCGGTTCGCCAGGACGGGGTTCTGATGAGCTTGTCAGTCTGTAATAGCAGCGGTGCCGCGTTCTGTTGTATGCGATACACCGTGTAGAGTTGTCCGCGAGCGTTCGTAGTTGGGGTGCGCAAGTGTTTTCTGAGGTCCTGTGCGATGATCGGGCGCAAACGAATGAATCGCGAGAGTGGATGAACTATTAAGCGGTGCATTGAGTGAGATTCCGGTCTCTTCGGAGGTACGAGCAACTAAATGACCTGTTCAGTTATCGATGGAGATTTTGTGGGATCCCCGTGTTGTCCACGGACTTATGATGACATACGTACCTCCCGTGGTTCTAGCACCCCCGGACGCATATGTATGCTATGTTTGTTTGTTTTCCAGTTGACGGCACCACTGATCTGTGACCCGCGATCCTTGGATGGTATCGGTGTGCCTGACTCATCGCGAATCGAAGTACGTATCCTTGTCCGAGTCTGGACATCCGTGACGCAGGTCTCCGTGGTGAACGGGCTGGCAGATGAATGTCATTTGTCGAGCATTATTCGGCGTCCTCGGCATATAGAACAAGACAGTTCCTGTTCGTATGTGTGTCAATCGATTGCTAAGCGCACTGAGGAATTACAACGCTCCAGGGGCATCCAAGTTCTAGTCATTGTTGACTAATAGTTGTCTGCGTCATCTTCTGTTAAACTTGAAGTTCGTCGAGGGCTACCGCCGTCTTCAGCAATCTTGGTCCAGTGCAACGGATATAGAACATGAGGTTTATCTGTCAGCTCAGGTGACATTGAGGAGGAATGCGAGAGGCTCAGAGAGTAGTCAAAGAACAACAGGCAGAGACCAGGTCAGTGGCGTTGACATCAAATTGAAAGTCAAATTAGCCCGATTGCTCAGGCGCCCAGTAGGACCTCTGTGTCACTTGCATTCGACCCTCATCTTCCCCTTGGCCTGTCCGTCCAACGCTAGCCCAATAAAAGCGTCTAGCAGGGCCCGTAATCATAACGCCATCATCCATGTGCTAGAATTCCGCCTCATCGCCACGCCTCTGAGTCATTTACACCCGGAACTTGCACCCTGGGCTGTGGGCACTGGACCGAACAAATACGTACTCCAGATAGCTTGTCTCACTATTTCGACGTTCACGTCCTTGCCGAGACCTGTCACTTTCTACCAGTGAGTTCCCCAACTTTACCAGCAAGTCATCGCTGAAGACTGTCTCAGCCATGTCGGCAGCGCAGTCGCCTCTTGTCGGCTCCATCTTCGAACGCAAACCTAATTCGAAGCCGAGCGCACCTACGTTCAGAGCTGATCTCTCGGGAAAGACAGGTTTCCCATTCGTGCAACACCGCTCAAAAAGCGCGTTTGCGCGTGCGAGGGAAGAGCAGAAGAAAGGAGAACCGAGTAGACCACAAAATGTGCCTGTCGTGCATCCTGCGATGAAGTTGGAGATCCCTGCGCCGAAAGTGGTGGCTCAGCCATCATCAGGCGAATCCGGTGACTGGAGGCAGCAGATCGAGGAGGAGAATCAACGGCGGGTGGAGGCCATGACGGAGGAGGAGCGGGAACAGGAGCGAAGAGATATCTTGGAGAAGTTCGGACCCGACGTAAGTGAAATTTTGCGGAAGGCCAGGGAAGCGCGAATGGGCAGAAAGAAAGACCTTGCAGGCGTGGGGTATGGCAGAGAGGAGATACCTCTAGTTCCCGGTAGCCCACCACGATCGCCCGCCCTCTCATCTGATGGTAAGCTCCATGTATCGATAGTACTACCTTAGCTGACAAAACCATTAGGACGAGCATCACGGCCTTCAAGTCCTCCCGCGTCGGCTATGTCCAGGCCGGGAACACGACCATCAAGTCGAGCGGATCGGAGGATTAGGTTCGCGGAGCTGGCGCCCACAGACATTCACGTCTACGAGTCTGCTCCCCCATCTCCTCGTAAGAAGGCGCTCGCGCTCCCACCTCCATCTCCGGCGGACGGGCCCGTGAAGTCGCTCGGCCAGTGGAAAGGGAGCGTAGGGCCAATTCGACGGCGGGACGCTCATGAGCCACTCGACGATCCCTCGGCCGTAGCGGTGATCACTCTCGAAGAGGGGACACCTGAGGACATCCGCCGGCGGTTCTTCCCCACAGCGCCTGCACACGACCCCTCCCTCGAATGGATTGAGGGCGGCGGTCCGCCAAAGTCCTCGGGGGCGTCTGTGTCGCCGGACTCGACGCTGCGGTTTGACTTGACAGGCACGCCGATCCCGCCGGAGCTGTCCGCGACGTTGCCGACGCACCTCGGGCTGCACCACCATGCAGATGGGGACCGCGCGGGGTACACGCTCGAGGACGTCTTCCTGCTGTCACGGTCGACTGTCCCCGGACAGCGCGCGACAATGCTTAGTGTGCTCTCCCGAATTGTGCGGAGGTTGGGCAAGGGGCGCGCGCAGGACCCTGATCAACGTATACCGGAGCTGCAAGGGCAGCTCGAGGCTGTCCGCAAGCGCGCCCTTGCGGCGGGCGTCGAGGCGATGGGCGAGCGGGGCAGTGTTGGTGCGCGTGCTGTCGAGTTGATGTGGGAGTGTATCGTCGGCTGGGAGGAAGAAGTTCTTGGGATAGAGTGTGTAGAGTTGAAGCTCGCGCGACAACCAGACTCGTCCCCATCGACATCGAGCGACAAAGGAGAGGACATCCTGACGAATCTGCCGTTGGATTTTTTGCTATCGCAAGCTAGCAACGCCTTCGCTACGGGAGCACAACCGGAGGAAACCCTCTCGCAGTTACTGGCCGTACTTCATCGCCTGGCGCAACATACCAATGACATAGCGAACGCAATTGTTGCAAGCGTCGGCCTTGTAGCGAATGTTATCCAGAGATTCCTCCTCACGCCCATCCTACCCACTGACGTCTCTCTCCTCCCCGTCCCATTCGCACTACAACTCCTATCAATACTGGCTTCTGCTTCCCGGGCAAACGCATCTGCACTGCTTGACCCAGCAGACGCACTACTGCGTTTTGTAACAACACTCCCTCCAACATCCCCATATCCCGTCGCTGTGGCAAACGCGCTCCTCAACGGCACTCTCCGCCTCTATACTGTCTTCGCTTCATATGGACTCTACTCACATATAGCGACCACCGCGTCTGAGCAGTTCACGAGGGTGGGGCAGTACGTCCTGTCCAACGAATGCAAGTCCCGCCAACTGAAGGAGGCATGGTTAGGCTTACTAGAAGCGTGGATGGTGTGCGCGTGGGACCCTCATCGAACCACACCTGGACACGAAATCCTCTGGAGTCAAGTCACTGGCTGGGGATGGGGCGAGGACGTGTTGGAGATGCGGGCGAGGCTGACGGAGAACGACGGAGTCGTATGGACTGCGCTATGGCGTACTATTTCCGCGTGGCTGGAGGGCGCGAAGATCAACAGTGTCAAGGGAGGTGAGAAGGAGAGAGGCATTGCCCTCACTGAGGTGCGAGATGGCTTCGAGGACGGCGTTGAGAAAGGTATCCTCGACAGCTCTGGGCGATCCCTGAGCACGATTCTCGGTCAGCTCGCATCCGCTGGCGTGCGAGCCCTCCAGCCAGACGACCTTCCCGTCCTCGAGCAGATGGCTGAGCAAGCCTGCCGCCTCGCGGCTGCTCTGCGCCTCTGGCTTGCGTGCATATCGCCGCAGTCGCCTGGCCCACCCAAGTCGCCGCCGTTCCAGCTGCCGTTCGGCGCACTGTCAGACCTCTGCGCACAGATCACGACTCATCCGATATGGGACTGCATCTTCGTCCAACAGTCTGTGCCATACGCCCACGCATTCTGTCGGCCACTGTCACTGTTGCTTTCGTCGTATCTGCAGCTGTCACGCTGCACGCCAGGAGTGTCGGATGATCTGTGGATGGCGCAGGCGATGTCGATTTTGACGAGGATGCTCCCCGGTGACGAGGAGGAGGCCCGGCGCGTCGTTGAACGAACAACTAGCTTGATAACTCCCGATTTCATGCTCAAGCGAGGGTGGACCGTGCCCCCGGTCATATGGGAACGGGAGGGCATGGTTCCGATCTTGCCTTTCCTAACGTTCTCTCTGCGGCCAAAAGAAGACGCCTACGTTGGCCCTCTCTGGATGTCTCCAGAATCGATATCGCTCTCGACAACACAAAGATTACCCTCCGCAGCGGCACTCATCCCGAACAGTCGACGTAGCTTCTCCCTTCCCCTCACTCGGGACTGGATGTGCTCACCGCTCGATCATCTGCTGCGCTCCGGAGAGTCGGATGCGTTCAAGTCGCTGCCAGTATCCTGGGATTCTTCCGAGACGGACGTCGCACGCGCTAGCCTCCTTCTAGCTAGAGTTGGCCGTGAAGTGCTGCAATTACACGGTCTGTGTGCGTTCTCCGTGACACGGGAAGAGGCCGTCTTTGCCTGCATGAAAGTATTCATGCTCGAACATGGCCAGCAGCACAACGACTCCACGGAGGAAGTATTCCGCGACAAAGTTGTCGGGCAGTTCATGGATGATCTCGTCGCGCCCTTTGCGGCGGGTGCGTCACCGAGCTCGCTGGCTCTCCCTGCACGCCGTTCTGCGCAGAGTCTGGAGAGGGTTGCGACGCGCTTCCTCGCGTCCGGGACGCCGTTCTATCAGTTCTACACCGACTTCGTGGCACTGTACGACGCGATATCCTTCTCCCATCCTCTCTTTGGGCGACTTCTCCTTCCGCCTACGTCCATGCAGCACCCGGTTGACTACAGGAAGTTCTTATGGGCCGACTACGCTCAGATCGTGAAGACCGTCGGCACACCTATCGAGGCCGTTCTCACTGACAATATTGGCGAATACCTCTGGCCCGTAGAAACCGATGGAGAGGTGGTTGGTGCGTACCTTCGAGCCCTGGTTAAGGGCTTGCCGGAGGGGTTCCCCCGCTTTGTTGCTGTACATCACGTCGCGTGCAACATATGGCAGGACCTCTCAGACACTGTGGAGGAGAAAGCGCAGAAGCTCCTCAAAGCTGTTGTAGACCAGGGTAGCTTCGACGTTGTCAGGGAGGTAACGTGCTATCGCCAGGTACGGGAGGGCACCGTCATTCTTCCGCCCGAATGTTTCCGGCTAAAGTCGGAGTGGGCGAATGGAAGGATGGAGTTCATTGAACACGCTGGTGGTCCCGATATGAGCAACCGCCTGAAGGGACTCTTTCCATGAGCTTGAGCTTTGCACTTGGTTCGACAAGATTCGAATAGACTGTACGATATACCACAGTGTAGATTTTCTGCGCAAGCTAATTAGCACTAGCAAATAGTGTATCGATATTTGTTGTATGATCAAAACAGCATGCTCATGTTGTGAATCCCGAGCACACAATGACGTCGACAGCATGGCTAATCGCAGGCTAGTTGGAACGGACAGTCTGTGAGGGGTATGCAGTATGCAGTCTCTTGGGTATGATTGACAAACAAGCCTGCGCACGGGTTTAGAGTCTCCGAGCAAGACAACACCTCAACGTAGATTCGTGTCGAGCGTACATGACGTTTGCTGAGTCAAGTGACGGGAATACAATGATGAAGTGAATCGAAATCCGCTGCCTCTCATCCGATAGACTAGTCTCTTGGCTCATCCTCCGGGCATTCGATGACGATATCTTGGTAAGTGCCATCTACGGGTGACACCTTCTCTCCACGGAGAGGGACAGTGTAACGGTAGTCGTACAGTGGAGCCGCGGCTCGGAAATAATCCACGTTGTCCATCGCGTCGGCAACTGCATGCCTAACAGTATGTATGCATCGTCAGCATTCCAAGAGGGTAGAGCGACCACTGGACAGCACTCACACTGTCAGCACATGCTCTACGACGTGCGCCTGTGACTGCCAATCATTGAGATGGGCGCAACAGTGGTTGCAGCTCCAGACTTTGCTCTCAGAATAATGACGGCCATCATTAGCGCGAATCGCTGCAGAGGATGCTTCGTCCAGCATTGAGATACAGTAGGTTCGAGACGATCCATGGTGGAATACCTACCAAACGAAGAGGTAAGTTGTGAGACAGTCCTCTCATCCAACAGACGTATGCGGTCACTTACAGCGTCACGCCATGACATCGCGACGAATTTGCTCCCACAGGTCTTTGACTGACAGAAGAAACGCCTGTCGAGTGCGTCGAAGTCTTCAGGCCGCGCGGTGTCGGGATCCAGACCTAGCGCGGTCGCTAAGCCGGTTATAATGGAACGTCCTCTAGAGTCCAGGCGGGGCAGGTAGTCGGAGTCGCAGTGATACCGTGCGTCTAACAGCCGGCTCGAGATGCTTTCTTCGACCGTCCAGGAACGTTTGTGGAGTATATCGGTACCCACTTCTGAGAGCAGCGCCGAGAGTCCGTTGTGCGAAATCGCATGTTCGTTACAACGCGAAAAGACGGAGGTTGCCAGAGCTAGGCGATCGTCCGCCCCGGCGGGCCAATTTACAACGCCATCTTGTAGCTGGACCGTCTCCCCCAAGGCACGCAGCGAGAGCACTTTCACGCTCGTCCGGTATGTCGAAATCACGTCGGGAAGTACTCCTCGCAATGTTTCTTCGCACTGCGCTCGGTCCAACGGGGTGTCGAAGTCTTCAAAGACAAGACTTCGAAGAGAAGGCACCATGCAGACTGCAGCGACTGAAGGGAGGCGTAGCCATTCAATGGGACGAAGTGTACGCTTGTAGTCGTCGTACACAGACTCGATGAGTTTCATGCGTGCATCGATGATGTTCCCGTGGAACCGCTGTAGTACAAGGCAGGACCAGAGCACGATGTTCGGTTCATGCACGAATCTTATGACTTGCCAATCTTCAAACAGTCAATCCAATGCGGGGACACGAAGTCTTGGGACACACCTGCATCGGTAATTTTGTGGATTTTGATCCGTTTGTTGAGGTAATTGATGACCCCACGGTCATAGGGGAGTTTCATGCCGTATTCGATAGCGGATTTAGGATACCCAAGCTTCCCGAAACGATCTTTGATCCTGACAGAAGGCGAGGTCGGATGGATAAGCTGTTTCACACAAACAATAACCAGAGATACATACTCGTCGTGCCATCTGCGAAGTTCTTGCCTTCGCATCTTCTCTCGAGCTTCTGCATATTCATAGCATTTCTCTGCATGCTGCGCAATTGGATCGGTGAGCACGCGAAGGGTAAGCAGTTGACAATGCAAGTGGGTAACATACCTCGTGAACCAACTTCACGTACCGGAACCGGGCTTCTTTGAAGTCCTCATACGCCTTCTTCGCTCTCCACTTCTTCAAACGTATGTCTTTCTTGTAGCGCATGCACTTTGCCTGGGTGGATAGTATGTCTGCCTCGAGCCAAAATCTTTCTCCCGCATATCCTATAGCAGACATCAATCTTAGCGCATGCACAAGCAATAACACAAACAACCCAACCAGTCATAAAAAGTGTCATCATCACGACATCCGAGTCCGTCCTGAGCTCTGGGTGGCGCCTCAAGAGTGGGTATACCGGCAACATCCTGTTGTATGCGTCAAAATGGTGGGTCTCGCAACACAGATGTCTACAGGAATCACCGTCGTGACGCGCAGTACTCGCACAGTGTGCGCAGTATCTCGGGTCGGAATCCCCTCTCGACTAATTCGCCGCATTTCTGCTCACAAGGGTGTGAGATGCCTAGTGATATGCACGGGCGGGGAACGGTACCCACGTTGCATTTCGCTGGTAGCATCATCGTCCTAATCCATAGTATGCGTGGTATAGTGGGGAGATGCTCCGGGATTTCACTGCGATCACAGGCCGCGTCCCAGAACTCGTTGCAGCAAGGGGACATCAGTGTTTTACGGAGGGACCTGTTGGTCTGTGCGAGGCTTGCAAGCTCAAGAGGACCTAGCGGTTCAAGGATCTTCGAGGAGTGAGATCCGTGGCGCGCTCTTACCAGAGAGACTGAAGCGCATCCTCACCTCGAATAGTAACTCTAAGGGAAGTGAGTCCAGGCCGCGAGACGTCACGTCAATTTCATTCGAAGCATACGTCGCGCTGGTAGTCCTGGGGCGCTTTCGGGGTCGATGTGATGGTGGACCGGGTTGCGCTGTGCCTGTAGCTGCGACGCGATGCGTTCCTGTCGAATGACGACCGTACGACATTACCGTACCCCGGCACGCCAGAAACTTAGCTTTGTTCTTTGAGAGGTCACAGCGCTCGAGAAGCCTACCTCGTTGTGAAGCCTGCACGTTCCTCCGACTACTTTCTACCATCCGGGCAGACGAGAAGCCATCGTGTTCTTTGGGTGATGCGATCCGGATACGTTTTCCTGAGCGCAGAACACGTTCTTGCATTGCAATTTGGCTGCGAGTTTCGACGGGCATGTTGTGTCTAAGACGTGCGCTAGACGGGGTGGTGGTTTCGGGTCAACGTTTGACCATGATTCAGCCACAAGACGGTAATGTGGCAGTAGCCAGGTAGTATCGGCCCGGGATGGGCCGTGATCCCTGGTAGCCACGTGACCTGTGCCACACTGTACAACGGAGGCCGCTGGAGGATGGCTCTTACCAGAAGCTCACTGAGCGTCCCTATCGTTCGCAGAGAAGGTGGTTCAGACGATAACCTGATCACATCGCCGTGTAGTCAACGCATATACTTGTAAAAGGTATTTGTAGGGTCGAACAGGATGGTAGCCGTGAGCATACCAGCGTGGAGTATGTCATGATGTTCTCGCCCAAAAGTATGCAAACCTCGAGCACCCGCACGCGATAGAGACAATACAACGAGCAATGCAGTACAGCCCTGCAGCCTACCAAAGCCAGTAGAATACAAGACAGCGTGTTCAGTATGCAGAAGAGAGAGATGTCCAAAGCCTGTTGTGTGTATATACGCTGGGAAACGGGGGAAAAGGAAAGCGATGCGAAGAGAGAGCACGGACAGTGCTGGGCCACTATGCCATGGGCATAGAGGTAGAGTGACCCTTGGAGCGGTACCTCACGATCCAGGGGTGGCGCCGGACTTCGTCAAGGGGAAGACGCTCCTCCGGGTCGTATTGGAGAAGCTATAAAAGGGGGTCAGCTAGGTGGAATCGAAACCAAGGCTTGGGGGGTACGTACCCTGGTGATGAGGTCACGTGCCTCGGGGGAAACTTTGGAAGGTATCCGGAGGTCGACCTTCGCAATGCGTTTGTATGTCGCTGTAAGGAGGCTGGTATGAGTAGTGAACAGCGAAGGAGGGTGCAGAGCGTACCGTTATAACCTGTCATGTCTTCGAAGGGCGGAGCACCGCAGATGAACTCGTAAGTGAGGACGCCGAGAGCCCAGTAGTCGACCTTTTCTGAGTGGTCCCGACCCTCTACCATCTCAGGCGGGAGATAGTCAAGGGTACCGCAGAGCGTCGTTCGCCGGTTGCCCGGGGCGTGCACGCTCCACCCGAAGTCGCCAATCTTCAACTCGCCGTTGAGCCCGAGGAGGAGGTTCTCGGGCTTGATGTCACGGTGGATGACATGCTTCGCGTGGAGGTAGCTGAGCGCGTCGGCCATCTGGTCGATGTAACGCGCGCTGCGCTTCTCGGTGAAGCATCCGTGCTTGGTGAGCTGCTTGTACAGCTCACCCTTGCCCGCGAACTCGAGCATGAGGAAGATACGCTTCTCATCGTGGAAGTAGCCGTAGAGGCGCACGATGTTGGGGTGTCGCAGGTTCTGTTGGATCTCAATCTCGCGCCGAATCTGCTTCTCGACACGCGACTGCACGATCTCGGACTTGTAGAGCGTCTTGAGCGCGAGGATGTAGTGCGGCTCGGTCTTCGTGCGGACCATGTACACGCGCCCGAACTTGCCTTTGCCAAGGGGTCGACCGATGTCGAAGTCGGTGAGATGCCACTCACGCGTGGGGCGCGTCCTACTGGTCGTTAGCGGAGCGCTTCGCCTAATTGGGGGGACTACTCACTGAGAGACGCTAGAGTCCAAAGCAAGAGTCTCCGCTGCCTCGCCGTGGACGGTCTCCCCACGGCTCTCGTTGTCAAGTTCCAACCCTCCGTCGTAGTGCCCAATGTCGATAGAAGGTTTCGTAGGTGCTGGTTTCGTTGTTGGTTTCGCTGTTGGTTTCGCTGCTGTTTTCGCCGGTGAGGGCGGTCGTGCGGGTTGTTTGTTCGTGAGAGAGGTTTGCGAGGTGGTCTTGGTGAGTCCCGCCTTCGCAGGGAACGGGTTCGGTGCTGCGAACTTCGAGAGCAATTGCGATACATTCTTCGGCTGGCTTGGTTTCTTCTCATGAGTTGGCCTCGTCGTGTTCGGCTTCGATGAGATCTCGAGTGTGCCCATCTGGCGAGTCACAGATGCTAAGGATGCCATCGTGGTAGGAGACTACGGCGGCAGAGGGATGTCGGGTGTCACTATGGGGAGAGGAGGACGTGGCGGTCGGGAGCAAGCAGACGTGAGGCAGCGAGCCGATGTTGACTTTCGAACCACTGTCATGATTGGCGCCTTCCTCGCGCGACCGTGACGCAGCGTGACGAGCTAGATCATGTGATCGTGCTTTCGTGCAGATCATTTCCGTGACAATGTCACAAAGCCTAAAGCGGCAGGCTAGAAGTCACTAATATTAGTCACAACTTACTCTAAACTTACTCCGGCAGACTCCGGCCCTTTCAGTTCATCATACATAGTGATCAAAATACGTCCACTCTCGCTCTCCGACGACCAAACTCACGGTTGGAAAATACAAAGCGATCTTGGATGTCAGAAGTCGAGGTTTCATAGTCCATATCGCCGCTACCGTCGATACTTCCTCGACTCGTGGGACTGTATGGTCCGTATCCACCAGAATGTGGTCCACAACTTGGCTGTGCGAACTCAAATCTCCTCGTCAAACCGCGCCGCTCTCTTCATCCCACGAACTTAAACGCCGAGCCCAGGCTGCAATAGGAGGCGGTGACAGTTAGTAGTAGCGTACGTACCTCCCACCGGACCGGACGTGGATGTGCCCAATATCTGTTTACGTGAACAGCTACAGCTTAGAGGGGCCTCTCTTTCTACGACGCCATGCAAGCCGCCAATGACGCGCTCCAAGTATACCAGAAGCCAGAGCCCGTTCAAGGTAAAGCCCTGTGTACAATATGCCCAATCCATGCAGTGACAGCCTGTCGAAAAGTTGCGATACTCTTCAAAGCTATTGGGAACGCGCCCATCATGAAGCAGAACCTCTACAAGATCAATGCGCAGAACCAGTTCCGGGCAGTCATTCGCTTCCTCCGGAAGCAGCTCGGCTACAACCCTCAAGATGTACTTGTATGTCCACAAGTCGTCTTACGGCCCTTCTACTCGGGCTTACCTTACCTAATTGTGTTCTGGAGTTTACATATATCAACCTTTCCTTCGCACCTGCGCCCGACGATACCGTGTTGAACCTACACAAGGTGCGTCATCATTCACAGGTAGCTGCTAAGCTCCATGGCCATCACCCAGTAGTCTTTCGCGAGCGACGGGGCACTGATCGTTAACTATAGGTGAGTACATTCGGAGTAAATGTGACATGCGAGATTCAGTCTCACACGGTGGATGAGCCAGCACGACCGTGGCATGGGGCTGACGGGCAGAGACGTCTATCAGTTGTACCTACAGTGTGCCGCTGGCATGTACATGTGTGCTTTGATATAGCTCTCGTCCGCAACCCTGCGAGCTTCCGACTCGTCTCGTGGTAGGCTCTGTCGTTCATATGATCATGATATGAGCTTCCAACAACACCTCGGTGACTGGCGCAGGGCAGGATACTTAGCGATTACGACAATAGTGAACACATTCGGCATGACCCCAGTTCGGTGCTGAAGCTTAGATGAGTACACTGTCCTCGTACTGTAGTTCGAGGGCTCGGGCTCGGAGCTCTACAGGCAGTCATCCCCCGAGTACAGAGTCTTCAGCGAGGCCGCAGCAAGCGCTACATAGATCGGATGGTCGACGTGCAGAGATGTGCAAACATGGGCTTTCGGTTGCAATTAAGTACATCTCCAGACGCTATTTGTACCGAATCCTGGGTGTAACGGGATTACTCACTCGAAGGCGTGGCAGAGGTGAGGTGTATAGTGGTGCTCAATGCGATGGTAACAGTCATAGGATAGATAAAGGGAGTTTCATACCACATAAACCCCGTGAGCCATAGACATTGTAATTATGCTGCCGAGCGGCAATATTGGGCCTAAAGGTAATGCGATGATCAGAGTCAGAAGCCAATTAGAACGGAGTCCACGAGGACGTGTAGTCTTGGGTAAGCCGTTGAAAGCTGTTCATAATACATGGGTGATGCACTTGGAGAGGCGCAATGGGGCGAAAGGCTTGCGACCGGTCGGGAAAGCGTGAAACAAGTCGACGTTCTGTTGTGGCTCCCGTATGGCGTGCCTGCGACCGCTCGTCAGCCGGCGACTGCAGCGAGATAGCCATGCGCACTCACATTTCGCGGACGTGATCCAGCGCTACAGCGTAAGTCTGCCAATTGTCCAAGTGAATTGCACAATGGTTACAACTCCACATCAGTTGTGCGAGGGAGGGATCAACACCCTCGGTGCGGCGGACGGCCTCGCACTCGTCCTTCGACAACGCTCGCAACGGATTGAAGGCCCACTTGTGTGGGTACCGAAGGAAGTGTACCAGCTATGAGGAGAGTTGGGTAGACATGTGTAAATGGTGATGCATAACAAACGAGACAAACTTACTGCTAGTCGCCATGGGTACACCAAGTCACGTGGAACCGGAGGAGGGGCTGCCGCCTGCTCGCACTGCCGGCAGGTAAACCGCCAATCCAGCTTGTCGAGATCCTCTGGCTTCGTCGTCTCCGGATCGAGCCCTAGCTCTGTGACCAAGCCTGAGACGGCCATCTTGCCTGTAGGGATGTACTGAAACATCCAGTCTGAGTTGGACGACCACCCGGCCGAGCGTTGATGCGACCCCTCGAACAGGTGCTTCCAGAACTGGACGCAGGCCGCCTGCTGCGCGGGCGTGTTGAAGTCGCCGTAATACGTCAACAGTGCGAAGGCCTCTTCGACCGAGCAGGCGACGGAGTGCTGGCGGAACATGAAAACGGAGGCGGCGAGCGAGAGATGGTGCTTCTGGTTGAACGAGCGCCGCTTGACATTCTGCGCCCATATGTCATACGCATCCATGTCGTTGACGAGTCCCAATAAGCATGTCTTGAGCTTGTCCTTGAAGAGCGCAATGCATCCCGGAAATTCTGTGACAGCCGCGTCGCACGCCGCTTGTTGCAATGGCATGTCGATGTTGTCATATATCAGGGATCGAAAGGCGGACATGGCGCAGATGATGTCGAATGGAGGAAGGTGGATCCATTCAATAGGGCGTATAGTCCGCTTGTAGGCATCATACGCCTGCCTTACCATGTTTCTCCGCGCATTGACGAGAGGCTTCTTCTCTCGGTCGAGCCGCGCACAACGAGCAATTTCTATCAGCTCCTGCAGAAGCGGTCGGATTTTGTTCCAAACTGGGAAGAATGGTATTATTATTGGCCGCTGTGATGTCACCAGCATGGCAAACTCACTGCGATCAGTCACAGGGCTATGACGTTTCGACTCTATGTGATCACTGATGGCGCAAATATCTTTGTCTTCATAACCCATGGCTCGAAAACGTCACACCAGCCTGAACATAGGAGAGGTCTGAAAATGTTATGTGACACTAGCAGCTGGGAAGAACGTACTCGTCATAGCGTCTCTGGGCACGGCTGCGAGACAGTCCGTGTTGATCGCTTCCTACTTCCTTCCACCACTTGATGCACTTCTGAGCATGCTGGTAGGCGAGGCAGATCAGATGGTGACAACCGCACGAGCAATAGAGCATTATACCTCTGCAACGGCTTGGACATACTTGACGCGCTCATCCCAGAACTGCAGGAAAACCTCTTCTGCGCCTGGCTTCTTGGAATGAGTATCCATTCGGAGTTCCTTATACTTTGGAATCATGCTGCGGACGTCGTCTTCCCAGTAGAACCTTGATTTTGGATTGGCCTTGCCTTGAGCCGACGGTCCGACTACGTTCTGAGTTAGTATCATGACATGCTCGCTGAAGGGATGGCTTCACAGTTTGTGTATGGTATTAGTTCCAGCATTGCAACGTCACAGCCGATATACTGGCCAATGAATTTTGAGTAGATGAGCCTGCATTAACAATCGTGTAAGTCTGTCATGATCTGCGCCAGCAGGAGTGGCGTGGTTACTTCTTCTTCTTGCACTTCGTACAGACACGGCGTCGAAGGGCGAACTCTATCTTGTGGACATTGTGGATACCGCATTCCTATGTATAATGAGGTCAATCGACTCGGACACACAAGCAAAGCTAGCGTTTTACCTGGCATTTAGGTGGACCGAAGAGGAGTCTTGCCCAAGCCACTTCGGACACCTTGGGTGGGCACTCTGGGGCACCCCAGGCCGCCTTCCGTGCCCTTCGCCAAATATCAGAGGCGACGGGGGAAGATAGCGTTGCGCGAAACGCCAGGTTTGTCTGAGCGAGGCTGGCTAAATCCAACGGACTCAACAGCGAGAATATCTGCGTGTTCAGGCATCAATACGTCTGCTTTCTACGAAAAGAGAAGTGGAATACTTCGAAGAAGATGTCCAGAGGAAAATCCTGGAGCGACGTCTTCATTGTATCGCCTAAGGTGCCACGTCCAGGTGCTGGCAGTGACAGTCCACTGCTTCGAACGCGCTTTGTGGCTGGACGTTCGTCGGAATTAGCGTCGATGTCTTGCGCGACTGGGGCTATCATGCCTTCGTGGTGCATTTGAATATGGGCTTTCAGGTTTTACTTGCTGATAGTCGGACGAGTGGCGGCGGGCGCAAAGTTGGCATATGGATGAACGACAACAAATCGATTTAGCGCCGGTCGCTATGTTCGTTCCCGAGTGCATCAAATTCGCTACTAATCGGCTACCCCTTGCATCTGGAATTACCTGTTACTTGGTTGCTCTGCTAGGAGTGCTTGGCGCATCTACTTACGGTTCATTTCTTACTCTCTCTTCGGCTCGCAATCGTCTTCCTAAGTTCCTCTCATGCAGCTTGAGAGGTTCTCCGCGAGATATTCCCCAACGTGGCAACATTTGAGTCACAAGCCCTGAGTTAGCATATGTTTGTAGTTGCACCGCAATAAGCGCCGTTGGCTCATGGGCGCAGGGCGTAGCGATTCTAAGTTACCACGGTGGCACACCTCGTGCTCTGTGCCTTGAGGCGCGAATTTCCCAAGGTGGAAAGCATTACCAAACTTGGCATTGAGGCGGTGTCTCCGCCCCGACGCGCCACATGGCCATAGCGGCGCCCCACCGCCTCTCACCCGTCTGCCGACGTCCGTCAGTCAGCTCAGGAGACTGGGACACTGGTTTTCAGGACGCACGTTCACACGCAGAGTCAGTTGACAACAAGGAGGCGCTGCAGTGGCTCGAGGTGGTTGCTATAAAGCCGGAGAACTGCTCCTACACATCCCATCAGCGACACCTCACCACAAGACATATCATTCAGCCGTCGATATGCCAGTGACGACTCGTCGCGCGAAAGCACTCAACAGCGCTTTGGACACCCACCATGGCCAAGAAATCCCTGACAACCTCGACTCACTTAGCCAGTTCAGTGACACTCCTAGTCATGCCACTCCCGATGAGGATAGCGATTGGGAACCCACAGGTTGGTCGTAATGTATTTGCTACCGCAATCGGAAATGCAGATGATGACTGAACACCGTGTTGGGAAGGGTTACGCAAGAAGGATCTACGCGGAAGTCCACGTAAGAAGCGTGCTCGTCTCGACAAGGATGAGTATACTGGAGCCGAGAACCGGGGAGTTTCTGGAGGGAAACTTGATGTGTTCCCCTCCTTACCTCTGGACATTATATACGAGGTATGACCTCCATGATCCGGGATGAAAGTTTGTGTCACTAATCGGCGATTCGACCCAAGGTACTCTCGCTGTTGCCTCCAGTCGATCTGGCCAATCTTACGCAAACGAACCGCGCGTTCCGCGCGACACTCATAACCGACCCTCAATCCTCCCGAATTTGGAGCATGGCTAGGAAGCGTCATGGAAATGGACCAGAGTGCCCACCAGACGTACCCATGGTACCCTGGGTACGATTTGTCTATGCGCCGCCGAAATGTGGAGTAGGCTGTGTTCTTTGACTTCGACTGCGAACGAAGGAGCTAACTATATGACATGACATGTCTAGATATGTGGCGCAATCAACGTTCACTTCGTGGACTTTCAGATTAGGCGTCGTCTGTGCAAGAACTGCAGAAAGCAGAAGTAAGTTGCGCCATGGCTTTCCCAGTATGGTTTTGACATACGATGTTCGTTTCAGATTGGTTTATTCTCGTTTCTTCGCTAAACGGTTCCCGGAGTTCGAGCCGAGCATCCTCGAGCTCATCCCTCACACATGGAGTACGTGGAGGGCTTCGGCCGTTTATATGCATTCTAATTGTCTCATTTAGTTGGGAGCGCGAAAATCGGGCGTGGTCGTGAGGCATCCAAGTTCTATTGGGAAGGCGACATCTATGTCATCGCAGAGGTCTACGTCCAATTTCAGTCAGATGTCTACGTGCGAAAGCCGGGGGCGAAGGAGGCGTTGAAGAACTATAGAAGCGAACGTATCAAGTATGTTCAAGCCGTCGAGGAGGTCAGTCAGTGGTGGTCGATATCAATGTGTCTGACTGTCATAACCGTCTACCCAGCACGCAAACAAGTGTGTTGTGCAATGGTCAGATCTTCTCCAATTTCGGGCTCGACAAGCGCGCGAGCATGCCGAGAGCAGTTATTCCGAGTACGAGTGCGATGGACTACTGCCTTGTACTGTGCTGACAATAGCCAACTGTTAACAGAATATTCGGCCGGTGTCGCCAGCTCGGCTATGAGGATGAGGACATTAGTGCGATCCGGCACACGCACGAAGCCACGCGAGACCGCACCGCGATAACCGAGAAAGGTCCGTGTAATCTCATCCGGCGTGTTTCGAGCGTTGTTCACACGTCTTGTGCACAGTTTGGGCGCGTGTCAAGAACCCCCTTACGCGGGTCATAGAAGCAACACGCTGTCGGCGACTCGAGCGCAATGCAGCAGCCACTATCGACGCGCGGAAACGCCTCGTGAAGAACGCTTACAACGCTTACAAGCGGTCGCTCCGTCCAGTCGACTGGATCTATCTACCCCCACCGCAGCTCATCTACGTCATCCCCGCCTTTCGCGAATTGATCTACACGAAGCTCGACGAGCAGCTTGACCAGGCGACGTGTGACGAAGCAGCGGAGCGCTTGCCTGGGTACATCTCAACATTCATGAATGCCCTGAAACGGCGCATGCTGCAGGAAATGGCCGATTCTGCCACTCCCCGCACCTGGAGGGGCAAGAAAGCTAAGCGCGTGCCCAAAAACGAGTGCGGCGACAAGCTCTTCCTCGCGACGTCCGTCTTCAGCGCTACCGGTCCCGGCAACCTCTATTCCTTTGACGACGTCGCTGCGTACCTCTCAGAGCGCGAGATGTACGATACTCGCGACACCGGATCATTTATTCCCCTCTTAGAGACACAGGCGTGGGGTCAGTGGGATCGCCTGTGCGCATTCAACAGCGTCGGGTCTCAAATCGCGGAGGCACTCGTGATCGCACTCGGCCTCGACCCCGCGACCGCGCGCCCTCAGGACCTCGACGAGCTGGACCGACGGTTCGTGTGCGAATACTGCACTGGCCTGGATGTACGAGCATACAACTGGCGCCGAATGGTAAGCCCATGGTTACGGTGCTTTTTGCGTGACTTTGTGACCGGTACTCGCGATCTCTAGATACCACACCATTGCACGGCACACAGATGGAACGAGCCGCACTTTGAGGCTATGAGCGAGGAGGAGTCGGCTGCCGTGCGTCAAGCAGAAAGCGCGGACCCTGCTGCCCAGCAGAAGATGTGGAGCTGCAACCACTGTGCCGCTCACCTGGATAACTTGCAAACGCGGCCAATCGTTGTGACGCATGTGCAAGAGACGTGAGTGCTTCACAGTGTCATTGTGAATATCTCTTTGAGATAACATCATATCCGAAGACATGCTATCGCTGAGCCGCAGGAGAATGCTGACTTGTTCCACGCATTCCCGACTGCGAGATTGATCCGAACTCCGCTACCATATCCCAGTGGGTTACTATCTGGGAATGTGTAAGTTGACTCGGCGGAAGGGTGATCTGGACTGGGAAGGCCGCGAAAGACAAATGGACATGTACGCATGCACTAACCCGGTGCTTATGAGATGTTCGTGTTCGTGTCCACGGCACAATGTATTTATAACACTGTGATGATAGTATGATACGACTAACACTGTGATACAATTACACTAGATAACTCGAGGAACTGACATACATGGGGACGAGACTGGTAAGAATAGTGAGAGTGGAGATCGAGATTCAGTGAGATGAGGGAACGCGAAGGGAGGTATAAATTACGGTATCATTTCGTGATAATCGAGGGGATTGCATATCGTACAGTGGATAATGTACGCACGGGATAGAAGTCGTGACACAAACCCAACACCTATATACACGAGGGGAAATATGTACTTAGTGATTAAAGAGGCCCGGGCAAATTAGCCCGAGCGTCCGGACGCACCCGTCGCCGCGGAGACAGGTCGAACATCAACACTGCGGCTGCGTGTCCCCTGGCTCTGGATCGACCGTGGAGTCGCAGGGGTGTACAGGCCGGAAGGAGTATGACACTGGAACGGCGTCCTTGCAGATGGAGGCGGTACGCTGCCTCGCCGCCCGCTGCGCTGGGAATCCTTCTCGAGCAAGCGACGAAGCTGGCCTTCCGCAGAGGGCGGTGCGTCGGCGTCGTTGCCGTACGACCACTCTGCATCTTCATCAGCCGCGGAGGCCTGCGACACGGACGCGAAAATGCCGCCCATCGCCGCCGACTTGTCCACCGCCTTCAACGGCTGGCCCACCGTAACGGAGTCGGAAGGCGTGAGGAGCGCCTCGAGCGGGCTGACGGAGCGCGACTTTGACAGAGGCAGCTCCGTGGCCAGGTGTGCTTTAGGCCGCAGGAGACGCCCACGCTCGCGCTGCGGCTGCCCCGGGGTCATCAGGAGGGCGGACTCGTTGAGCGCAGAGCCCGACGACGAATCCGAGTCGGCAGAGTTCGTGCGCAAGATGGCGTTCGTGAGCGCGGAGAAACTCGGTTCCATGGGGCGAGGATGAGGCAGGTGTTCGTGATGATGGTGCAGCTGATGAGGCAGCTCGTACGGGTGGTGTGCGTGCGCATGGCGCGATGCGCTCCGGCTCGCACGGCGCGCGGACGATGGCGAACGGCTCTCCGAGCCTGTCGCGCATGAAGGCGAGCGCACGCTCTCGAGCTCGTCGATCACGCTTCCGTCGATACGCAACCCCAGGCGCGAGCGAGAGCGCGACTTCGACGAGACGCGGGACGGCATCTCGGGCGGAGGCGAAGCCTCGTCGCCCTCTGCGCCCCAGCCGATGCCCCATGCTACCTCATCCACCATGGCGACTGTCCACCGATTCGGAACAGACCGTTCCAGGCAGCCAGTGAGGACACGCTCTGCGCCGTGGCCAATGCCCTTAGGCATCTCGTATACGCCTACGCGATGGATAAAAATACGTCAAAACGACGCTCATTTACGTGATCTGCGATAACAGACTTACCGTGCAGGATTTTCATCTGCAATCGAGGATCATACGAATCCATGAAGGGCAGACGCCCAGTTAAGAGTGTGTATAACATGACACCCAGTGCCCAGATATCCTGTGCAGGATTGGGTGAGTAGGGAGCGGAGGATGGCGGGAGGAGAAGTTCGGGCGAAGCATATGGAAGCGACCCCTGAGGAAATTCTCGGCTGCGAGTTGGCGTCGTGGTCGAGGAGGGGAGAGGAGTAGAGCCGCGATGGCGTGGGCCGCTGTGTCGCATCAAGGAGAGATGCTTTTGCAATGGGCCTTGCGTACCGTGCGATCTTCGTGGCAGCGTGCCAGGAGTGCTCCTGGCCGACGACTCACTGCTCTGCGCATCGGATTCGTCGACCTCGCCGATCTTGCGTGCCATTCCAAAGTCTGAAATTCTACACACACCCATCTCGTCTACCAGCACGTTCTCCAACTTCATGTCCCCATGCACCACCCCCGCCACTTCATGCAGATACCTCAGCCCCCGCACCACCTGCCTGAACATCATGCCTGCATCATCTTGCGGCAATGCTGGATGCCCATCTCTCTTCAAGATGTCGAACAGGGTGCCGGCGGGGCAGTACAAGGTAACGTAGTAATCTGCATGAGGGGTTTGAGTAACGGAGAACAGAGGTAGGACATGCTCGTGATTGAGGGACCTCCAGATGTTTGTCTCGCGATCGAGCCGTTTGCGAGCTCGCGCAGACAAATTAGTCCGCCGCACAATTTTGACCGCAACACTGCCACCTTCCGAGGAGGTCGCCTGTCGAATAGTAGAGAACCCTCCAACACCGATGATGGAGCCCAGGGTGTAGCCAGCGATGACAGCTCCTTCCACGTCGTCCGGGATGGCGATAGTTGCTGGAGATGGGCTGAATGAAGACAGGAACATCGCCGCAGGAGACTGCGACAAGTCATCGGGATAATCCCCGGCGGAGAAAGAATGCGACGAAGGCCAGGTATTGAGTGAGTCTGAAGTTGCCGCTGAAGGCTTCAGGCTAGCTGCATCTTCTAGCTCCCGACTCAACGCTTCATCGTGTTTGAGAAGATCTTGTGTCTTCAGATACCCGCCTCCCCCTTTTTCCTCGGAAAAGGGATTCGCGAGCTTGTGCCGCGTAATGCAGGTAGGTTCATTGGGTGAAGGAGGGTCTGCAAATGTTGTCGCGTATTCTTGGGTGGTAAGAAGCATTCACTGAGTGGCTCGATACGCAGATTTGGCTCCTGAGGCAATAGTACAGCAGGCGGTACAGCAAGCGTGACGATAGGGTAGAGGCAGAGAGGAAAGAGCGAGACGACTCACGACGAGTAAGCAGAGGCAGGCAGAGGCGCGG
This sequence comes from Fomitopsis pinicola, assembly GCA_001931775.1. Lineage (NCBI taxonomy): Eukaryota > Fungi > Basidiomycota > Agaricomycetes > Polyporales > Fomitopsidaceae > Fomitopsis > Fomitopsis pinicola. Next base: position 19,306 of record MPVS01000146.1, on the reverse strand, counting down.
GGCCGCCCGCTAGCGGGGTCCCGTGTTACGTCAGCATGCTGTGCCTCAAATGGCAAGAATCTACTTGTATCGGGCCGGGATCTCGGCCGGAGAACCTGCTCGGCCACGCGATGCATTGCTCGACAACAACTAGAAATTTCGAGTCTAAAAGCAGTGCATTATGTGCATGCTAGCTGTGGCTATCGATTGGTAAAAGCTCTGTGAAAATTGAATGAGAACTCCTCACTAAAGACTCGACTGACCGAGTGCTCTAATACCCCGGCCGGACACAGTAAATCAGCTGTTCTTGGCGCTTCCCTTGGCCGTCAATCTTATTGAATTTCATTTCTCTGTTCCATCCGCTCAACCTCCGCCACTTGCCAATCCAAGTAAAATCCTGGATGGCAACTTGTCTCAGCTGCTAGCGGGGATTTTACATGAAAGTACTGCAGTGTCACTCTGCCGCTATGAATCGCGTAGACAAAGCGCCGCCGCACGGTGTGTACTCGACTCAACAGTAACTCGAGAGTGGGCGGGTACTCTCACTGGCAACACCCGATAGGTACGAGCATTCAAACGCTCTATCCTCATCCCTCCCAAAAAGGTCGTCTGCTTGGGGGAGACTACAAGAGCTCTGAAATCGCCGAGGACCCGATTTGTTACTGCGTCTACTTATCGAGAAGCAGTCAACATGACCGCGACACCGTCATGCCTATCTGCTACCCGCTCCTCCCAGGGTCCACGGGTTCCCTCTCTTTGATGTTCCCATGTTGACGTCTCTTATCTCTGCTTCTCTCAGTTAGGATGGGGCTCGTGTTCCTCCGGTGGTGCACCGACTCCTTGTGTCAAGATGGATAAGGGATGCGCACGACGAGGCAGAGCGAAACAGTCTCTTGCGGCTCTTCAGCTACTACTTCATGCTCTCCGAGAAGCTGAACTACGAGACCGAGGCCCATGTCCGCGGACCGACCCTTGAGCGGTCTGACACAAGTCTCGATGCCGCAGACGATGTCCGCCTCGCAGAGCTTGGGTACAAGAGCGAGTTTCGGAGAGAGTTCTCCGTAAGCGACTCCCCAAATCTTGACACTGGGGAACTGACAATGCGTCTTGAAGCTCATAGAGACAGTGGCGTTCTCCTTCTCAATAATGGCCGTCCTTACCGGCGTGTCTTCGACACTTTCTCTGATTCTGGCTTCAGGCAAGTGGCATCTTCCCCTGGACCGATCGTAGGCTGACTCTCTCTAGGCGGCCATGTTGGGCTGGTATGGGGGTGGATCATACCATTCCCTTTCATCATGTGCGTTGCAGCCGTCATGGCAGAAATGGCGTCCTCCATGCCGTGAGTAACGTACATTGTTACTACGAGTGCTCTAGCCGTCGTTGACAACACACCCAGGACGAGCGCTGGTCTGTACTACTTTTCCGCAAAACTTGCACCGGAACGATACTCCCCGCTCGCAAGCTGGATTACCGGATGGGCCAACATCACGGGGCAGGTGACGCTCGTATGCTCCATCGACTTCACCGTGTAAGTTCCCAGGCGTAGTGCGTTCCTCAAGTCTCGGCTACTGATAGAAGAACAGCGCCCAAATGATAACCACTGCAGTCGCCGCTAGCACAGACGGAAGGGTGGTCCTTGGACCAGGACCCACTTACGGGATCTTACTGGTCACGCTGTTCCTTCACGGCATAATATGTTCAGCGGGTTCCAGAATCATAGCGAGACTGAACCTGGTCTTCGCGTTCATCATCAGTACGACGCAGCCCTTCTTCACTTGGCTTGAAGGTCTTATCTCGGATGTCACAGTTGGAGGCGCTGTATCCGCTATCATCGTCTTGCCCGTATGCGCAGGAGAAAATAGGGTATCCGCCTCTGTTGCGTTTGGCTCTTACAGTAATTTCACAGGCTGGTCAAATTGTAAGCCGCTGTGTGCGCTCACATCTAGGCTTATCATCTCATACGACACTGCAGCCGGGTGGGCCTTTCTTCTAGCATTCATTGCGCCAATGTGGCAGTTCACCGGCTGTGAGTGCCAACAGTCCTCCATATGCCAAATTCCGCTGACCCTAGCCCCAGACGACTCTGCGGCGCACATATCAGAAGAAACCTCAGGCGCTGCGACGGCCGCTCCAACGGCCATCCTTCTCTCGGTGGCGTCTGTTGGCTGCATCGGGTGGATCCAGAACATCGCCGTGTCATTCTCGATATCCTCCGTGCCGGACTTGTTGTCTTCGCCGCTCGCGCTGCCGATGGGCCAGCTCTACTTGGACGTTATAGGGAAGAAGGGCATGCTGGCGATCTGGAGCGTCACCATCGCTATCCAGGTGAGCGTTGCTGTACCCCGTGATCCGCGTGTACTCATTGTGGCGCGGAACCAGTTCCTGTGCGGGGCCGCGCAGGGGGTGGATGCGTCGCGCGTCGTCTTTGCCTTCGCGCGTGACAATGCCTTACCCGGTTCCCGCTGGTGGAAGACGATGAACAGCCACACCCAGACGCCCGTAAACGCAGCCTGCTGGTCATGTTCCTCTCAGCTATCTGCGGGCTACTCGGTTTCTCTTCAGCGGCGTTGACATCTCTGGCGAGGTATGTATCGTTTGCCGACTACCACCTTGAACTGACCTTGTGTGCCCGCACACAGTGCCTCCGTTATTGGGCTATATACCTCGTATACCACCCCCATATTCCTCCGGATTACGTCAGGGCGGAACAAACTCGTACCTGGGCCGTTCTCCCTTGGCCGCTGGTCGACGCCGATTGGCACAATAGCAGTAGTTTGGGTGACATTCATTATCGTACTTCTCTGTTTCCCGACGACGCAGAACCCGGTAGCATCCGACATGAGTACGGATTGATCGTCTTCTACGCCTCCGGGGCTCCTAGCTGATATGATCTTCGTGCAGATTACGCCGTCCTGCTCATCATGGCCGTCTTCATCTTCGCATGCGGCTCATGGATTCTTTCAGCACGAAAGTGGTTCACGGGGCCCTTGCCGAATGTCAACGACACCAGCACGACAGCATCTCTGAATGTGGACGAGAAGGAGATGAGAAAAGCGGAGGCGTGACGAGGAACGACGAGGCAAATATCAGGCGGCGGGTCATGGACTATCATTGTGGCTGCCCCCTTAACAACGAGCTTCATTTATGTGCGACTAGCCCATTTGATGGCCACTCTACACAGCTTACCCGAACACATATGTTCGGGAGAGCGGTTGATGATGAAATCGAAGCGATATGCTCATAGCGATGTGTCGGTCCAAGTAAGCGTTTAGCTCTCTAGCGGGCGAGTGCAGCACGCATCAACACGACCATCTGGCAGTGACTCTATAGCTAGGCATTGCTCGAGTATCATATTTGATTAGAATACAACGGGATTTGTTTTGACATCCAGACCGTCGGTTTTGCATTCATTAGCTTCTTCGTCATACCCCTTTGTCTACTTAAAGTGCAAGATCCCGAACGAAGTGGAAGAAGTCTACAGAAGACCCATTGACACCGTACTTGTAAATCTAAAAGGACGTCAGCCATGTCATACCTGACGCGAGATGTGCACCTACGAAGTGAGAAGCGACCCAGCTCGAGAACAGCGCACGCTGGTAAGTCTCGGGAAGTCGTTTCGACAGCTCGTCGACGCCAACTTGGTCGACCAGCGTCTTCGGGATAGCCCGTGTGAGGACGTGCTTCCTCATGGTGGAGTCATCGTAGAGATCTGAGCTCTCCAGCTCCGCTTGCAGGTCGTTCAACGTGCTCGAGAGTTCGTCCGAGATGAGAGTACGGGGCTTGGAGCCTGCTGCCCTGGCATGCTCCTTCCAGATGCACGAGAACTCCGCAGCCGCGTTCTCTGTGATCTTGTTCTGGATGTCCTTGACGTAGTTCTGGTAGAACGTAGAAGGCTTCCCATCCTTGAAGATCATCAAGTCGACGTATTCTTGAGTCGACAGCGCGAGACCGGCGAGCACTTCCAGAGACGAGCTGGTGACGCCACCTATCACAGACAGCACTCAACGACTGGGGATCACAAACGACAGGGCGAGGATCTCTCACCCTTGTTTGTACTCGAATCCTTGAACAGTATTACCTTGCGCTTTTCGAGGTACAACCGCGCTTGCTGGGTGAAGAACAAGTTTGCGCCTTCGACGACGTACTTGAAGTTAGGCTTGCCCTCCGAATCAACCAGGGCAGCAACATTCGAGATGTTCACCGCCTCCGGTCTGCCACTGTCAGCGTCCGTACTGATGTGCCACAAGCGTCTCATTTACCTTCCACCACACGGCACAAATAGGTCAGCTTTGAAGCGGAGGTGCGCTGTGTTCCGGAAATCGGTTCCGTCCAGGACGATCTCACCCGCTTAATGCCAGTTAATACGACATAGTCCAAGCTCAGAAAGTAGTTGGAGAACTCACAAGGCAGCTTGACATCTTGCTGCTCCACTCGTACCAGATAGCCGTCTTTGCTGAGTTTTGACGTGTCGAAGTTCGAGACTGGCACACGCTTCTTTGCGAGCCTGATCAACTCAGCCCGGTCAAGACCAGCGGGGTCGGCGAGCACGCCACTGCCGTCAATGATGGCAACCGTCTTGTCCGAGCTGAGCAAGATCTCGTCTGCACCATCATGAGCAATCATTCAAGCCTGGTCAAAAAACGGAAGCACTCACTTGAACCGAGATCCCCATCTGACAGAGACAGTAGTGAGGTGGAGGAGGAACCCCAAACACGGGAGAACACGCACCTGGTCCACCGGTCTGCACCTTCGTAATATCTTTCTCGCGCAGCCCGAGTTGCTTGTGGATACCCAATACGTACTGACGGATCGACAGGGATGTCATGCCGTACGTGTCATGAGGCACACCACCGAGCTTCTCTGCACTCTTGCCAGTTGTAAACGACTTCCACCATGTTTCGGCTCCGCGTTCACGTGCGTGGTCTGCCAGTGTGACGTTAGACTGAGTAGAATGAAAGCAAGGCTTGTTGTGCTCACAAGCTGCCCAATCCATCATGTCGGCTGTACCCTCTATTACATTCTATCAGCGCGGATGTCAGACATTGGTTTAAACAAATCTAACCATCGGGACCGAAGAAGAGTATCTCGGGCTTGCCATAGAGGTCAACCAACTGCTCTTTGATGCCAGGGCTCTGCCCCGGGATCAGCAAGTCGATGACAGCCTGCATCATCATCATCAGTACGCCTATTGCATGAGCAGTGATTGTTGTGCTTACATCGACATACTTCTCGAAGCACAAGCGAGGGCTTGCACCGAGCCTAGGATGATGGTCAAGCGACAAGATGGACCTCTGTCACAAGACACGTACGATGGCAAGATGGTACCCTTCGCGCCACCTTCAGGAATATCCTTGTTCTTGAGGGACTGCGTGGAAGCAAGACCGTAGTTCTCATCAAACCTGACGGGTGTGTCGCGATCAGACGAGGCGTACGGGAGGGAGCTCACGTCCAAGAGGGACTCACAGCATGCGCTGGTTGATAGAGTAGGTTTCTCTATTCCGCGACATGACCAAGCGAATGCCACCTCTGGCGACATCTCTGAAGCGGATGTGGAAGCCGCGGAACTCGCCGCCTACATGCAGATTATTAGCGTCCATTCAGTCAGCCAACCACGAGGTGCACCGACCAATCACGATGAACATCCCGAATGGTTTCTTGGGGTACTCAACCTCGGGCAAGAAGTCCGGCGCAAGGCGGAAGGACAGCGCGACCTTCGTCGGCTGATAGAAGTTGGTCTTCAGGACATGCCTCCATCTCGTCTCAGCAACACAACGGACGCAGACAGTGTGTGGACAGCGTACTTGTTGAAGATGAGGAAGCTCTCGAGCACTTGGAGCTCGTGTTTGTTGGGGACTGACTTGCGAATCTTGTCGTAGAGCTCTTGGTCACTCAGTATCTGATGCGTCTGCAAGCGCTGGTATGAGAGCGTCGGCCTATTGCACACCCGTGAGCCGTGAGCGACGCCCCACGCCAACTCCGACTATGTGAGGTGACGCACATAAGGTTAGCTTGGTCCGACGCCGGGTAGTGCACCATGGCGAAGTTCACGTAGAGAAGATTGATCTACGTGGAGCTGTTTAGAACGCGACGGCAGTTTGAACATCTAATGTCTACTCACCAACTCCGGGTGCGCTTTGATGGTTTGCGCGATACTCTCTCGCGTGAAGGTTTCCTCACGGAACCGTCGCTTGATATCATTCAGGACCTCCGCGTGCGACGCATTGGACTCGTCCAAGATGTTGCGCAATGCAAGGTACGAGGGCCCCAATCGATTGCAGAAGTGCTGAGCGAAGACCCAACCACAGTCTGCGGAGGCATCAGTTCACTACCACGTCAGTTCACGCACAAAGGTGTGACGCACAGGCATAGGTAGCCTCTTGTACGGCGTGGCCTTCGTCAGGGCCGGCGCCGGCGTAGAAGAACGGATTTTCGGGCAAGCAGTATAGCAACGAAGCCTCTTTCATGACCTGGAAGATGGAGTGTTCGATCGGAGGGGCATGCGAGTCCGGCAATGGGTTGAGGTACAGGCACATGATCGTCACGCCATTCGAGAATTGTTCTACAGGCAACATCTCTTGAGCAGAGCACGGGAACCGGGGACGCATACTTACCGACGTACTTCCTCGCAGAGTACAAGGAGTAGAAGTGGTACAAGTTCGAGAGGGCGCTGAAGAACTTCTTCGTGCCGCCCATCTTGTACCCGATAACGAGTCGTCGCTCGCGGCTGCCCTCGACCTCGAAGACCTCAATGACGGGCCCGTAACGCGTCTCCACGTTCCACATGACGCGTTGGTACAGCTCCAAAGTGTTCTCGCTCGCCTTCTCAAGGAAGGCGGCGTCAGACACGGACCTGATATCCGTCTTCCCATCCGTGCGCGTTGACGGGCGGGGTTCCTTGGGTAGGTTGCACTTCGTGACGAAGTAGCACCGCAGCTGCTGGCTCGCCGTAGCCGAGATACCCTGCGAGCGGTACGTCTCGAGACGGAATGCTTTCTCGGGGGTGCTGTTGTCCAGGAAGAGCTCGTCGATCCTGCTCTCGCACGTCGCGCCCGGGCCCTCTGTGGATGTCAAGCCGGGTGTACTGGTGTGGATGAATGTCGCGCCATCCTCGTTCACCTTCTCGAGGTCGATCACGAGTTTTGACGGGTCGTGTTTCGTGAAGGCGAGCACCTTCGCGCCGAAGAGCGCGATGATATGGTCTGATATTACGTCGACAGACTCGGACTGGAAGTACGTGTCGTCGATGCCGAGGTGGGTGTAGAACCAATTGATCTCGTTCGCGACCAGCTCGCGCGGGATGAATCCCTGGCATTGCAAATCGCGTCAGCGTCGTCCCGGATGCGATTAAACCGTGCGTGTCATAACAAAGCTGACAATGCGTAGAACGTGCGAAGGCGCATGAGAGCAGTACGTAGATGATCGCGATACGGGACGATCTGCGGCGGTAATTTTGTCAACAACGCCTTGCGGCGGGAGGTCCAGGCCAACGTCTGCTGCAGTCGATGCTCCCCAAGCCCATAATATGCCCCTTCACGATACGCAGGCGTTGTTCTCGGAGTTAACGTTTAGCCGGGAAGTGGGTAACCAGGGACATCTTGAACGCATCGGACGCACTGCGCGGCCCAGAACGCGCCCTCAGCCAGTAAGGTGCATGTAAAGATACGAAACACGACCAGCGAGAGATAAGGCTGCATTTTGTCGACTCCGTCAATCGGCAAGGAGGATGATAGGCAACGAGATGCGCGTAAATCAATGCCACCGCCACCACCGTGTCGCACTACACGCGACTTTGCGAGATCGGAGCACAGCATGGGGAGGATAGTCCACGACGGTCCCGGGCCAACGCTCATCGCGCCCCACGCGACCTTCCAATCCCTCTGACTATCCACGCCCGAAGCTGCATCGAGCAACACAAGGAGACGCGAAACCTCACCTTAGACGTGACATTGGCGAGCACCTTTGCCTTCTGCTCCTCTTTGCCCTTGAACACGGGTGTAGTGTAGCCTGGCACGTTCTTGATTCGGTGCGTGGCCTCGAGTAAGCCGGGGACCTGCAGGTGCCCATCGGTCGGTGTCGACGCCATGGATGCGGTCGACTGTAGATTACTAGGTCGGGGAGGGAATCGTCAAGGGTAGAAAGTAGTCAAGAAGTTGCAGACACGGGGACTGGATTGGGGGAGAACGTTGAAGAGCAGTTTGCGAGGCGATGGCCATTTTATAGGGGACGTAACGTGAATGATCTGGACATTTGTATCACTTGCGAGATCCGCTACAAACAAGCTCTCTAACCGATCTAAATTTCCTTTCAAATATCTATTCACTGCCCTAAAAACAAATGAAACGCTTCGTCGCCTAGAGCGGGCGCCCTGTCTCCCTCCTCTCGCCTCCAACCTTCCGGTCGCGGTCTCTGTACTCCATCATACTTCCTCACTGTCCCCGGAGACAGGCTCCTCGTTCTGTTCTCAACGATGTTGTACTGCTCGCGTTCATGTCCGTGCTCGGCACCGTCGTTCCCCACTAAGACTTGATCAGGACGACGTTCGCCTCCAGGCATCGGCCGAGGCGGTCAGGAGATCCGGCGGACGTCTCGCAACTGCGGTCAACATGCAACGCATGTGTCCGGTAGGGGTCACGTTCGCCCAGGAGTGGAACAGGTGCTGCCATGGACAACGGCAGCTGACCGGATGGTTATTGCATGAGCACAGCGACGGGAGGACCGCGGTGAAAGATTGAATATCCCCGCGCGAAGCACGTACAGGGCCTTCTTCCGCCGCCTGTCGGTGAGTAGCGATGAAACTTCCACGCGTCATATGTCGTTTCACTGCTCTGCGGTCTCAACAGGTCAACTGGTGCGCTGAGACGAACTAGACGTTCTGGACCACCTGTAAACGCCGGCCCCGCAACGCCTGCCACAGACCATCTCACTCTCGTGATGTGGCGTGCTGCTGTCTATGGGATAGCGTGCGGCCAGGATGGTCCTTTGGATTGACGCAATGATTCGCGGTAAGTCACTGTGTTGGGATTGTACTTTCAAGGCTGGACGTTCCGACGCACAGCGAAGACGCGATGCATATCCTTCGCCGTTGCCCTCCGAGCACGAAGAGGTACCGAACAGCGAAGACGGCCTCGAACTGAGGACCTTCCGGGAGACGGCGACTGTCCAGTCGTCATGCCGCGTGCCAGGGTGCTCCCACAGCAAAGGCACCGCTAGCGCTACCACCCGAATTGCCTGCCTCCGATTCAGCCGCGGCTGTCGCACACGAAGAGAAGCTTGGGCTGTATTTGAGTGTGGGAGACAACCCCACTTGCCGAAATCCTAACAGTCGCATTACGAAGCTCAATGCAATTGCCATGCACCGATTACCGCGCTCATGGAAATCGGCGCGTGCAGCTGAGCGATGTATGGCGTATAATTCCGCAAAGCTGTCCACATACACGTTGCGTGCCGCACGTTTGCTTGTATCACATCTGTGAGTGGATTTGCCTGTCGACATCCGTGATTGGTTCTGCGTGAGCCTCAGCTGATCGTCCCACAAAAGTAGGCAACTGAGATGTCGCACTTGGTGCTTGAGGCTTTATAGAACTGCCCTTGTTCATTAGCCTTTGCGCCAATCAATGATACAATACGTGCGTGTGTCCGGCGACATGAGGTGGACGACAGCAACAGAATATCGCAGTGTGTATCCGCTGGCGCTCCTCGCGCCTAGTCAACGGCCCTCGATGCATCCTCCCCCTGATGAAGCCTTCACGTTCCTCGTCGCTCCCACATTTGCAACAAACGCGTTCTATACACCCCGTTATCTCTCGTAAAGTTCGTGAGATCCACCGAGCACATTACAGGGCGACATCGCTCCCGACCAGGCGTATCCCTGGCTGTGGTTTACATCTGATAAGTTAGTAGTGATTCCTATCACCTGGATGTGTTCTAGACCGTATGTTTGGGCGTTTTTACCCAATGATGAAGCTCACACGTTGTGAGAAACTACCTGTAATGTCGAGCCGATTCCGTTCCGGCGACAGCTGTGCGGAGCAAGCCCGAACGCCCTCGACGTCACGTATCCGCATCTTCCGGCTTGGATGGTATAAGACTCACGGAACGTGCTCAAATTCCTCAAACTACTCCCTTTCCCATACCCCACAAACCTGTATACCTCAATTTCTAGCAGCCAGTCGCCAGGATGAGCCTCGGCCTGAACGGAAGTCGTCGGCCGTCTCCTCTCCGAGCCGCATCCCACTCTGGAGCATTCGAGCCAACCACCACAGCGATGCTCAACGGTGTGCACCCAGCCATACATGCAGGACAGGTCGCCGTCATCACGGGAGCCGCGAGTGGGATCGGGCGAGCCGCCGCGCTCGAGCTCGCAAAGTGTGTACACTGTTGTACTCGCCGTCGTCGAGGATGCTCATCGCCGCAGGATCGGGATGAAGGTCGCGATCGCAGACGTGAACGAGGGGCCGCTCCATAAGCTCGGGGCGGAGCTGACGAAGGTGGTGGGGGAGGCGAACGTGCTCGTCGTGCCGACGGACGTCAGCAAGCTCGACGACGTCGTCCGTCTCCGCGACAGGGTGTACGAGGCGTGGGGCGAGGTGAGCTGCTACTGGCTCTCCCAGGCGGCCCTCGTTCGGCGGCCGCAACGACCGTGGCGACACTGCTCGCGCTGTGTCTGTCTGCGTGCCGCTTTCTCACCTCACGGGCTGCGTGCTTGTTGTTGGACAGGTCGCGGTGCTCATGAACAATGCCGGCATTGGCCTGCCGAGCAAATCTTGGGAGGGGATTGATGCCTGGCGCAAGACCTTCGACGTGAACGTGTACGGGTGCGTGCGCTCACTTGTCTCCTTTGCCACTCCGGTTTACTCATCGCGACGTTTGGCCAGTGTGCTGAATGTTCAGCAAACGTTTGTACCCTCTATGATCCATCAAGAGAACCCTGCCGTTATTATCAACACCGGTTCGAAACAGGGAATCACCAACCCTCCGTGAGTCGCCACCTGCACGTCTAAATGCCCAGCTGACCGCATTCTTTGCAGAGGCAACCCCGCGTACAACGCGTCGAAGGCCGCTGTCAAGTCTTTGACCGAAGGACTCGCGCACGAGCTGCGCAACACCGTACCCAATGCAAACGTGACCGCTCATCTCTTCGTGTACGTGTCGTTGTACCATTTGTCTCATACCATGCTTATCGTTCTCCAGTCCGGGTTGGACCTGGACGGGCATGACCGGTGACAAAAACGGGAACGAGAAGCCCGCTGGAGCGTGGACGGCCCAGGAGACTGTTCTCTACATGGTATGCTGCGCGCAACGATGCACCCTTCTCGGGACCGCTGATCATTGCCGATCACAGCTCGACTACGTGCGCCAAGGCAAGTTCTACATCCTCGTGCCAGACAACGAGACGCGCCGGGAGGTCGACCAGCTGCGCATCCTGTGGAACGCGGGCGATCTCGTCGAAGGCCGCCCAGCGCTCAGTCGGTGGCACAAGGACTACAAGGCACTCTTCGAGGACTACATGCGCGAGGGCCTCACCCAGCTTGAGTGAGCTGATGTCTCACGAGGTGCGGCGAAGAGGTAAATCAAGGAAGCATGCAAGCATATATTGTATCATGTAGATGGCGGACAGTCTCGCTCGAGTCGTACATTGTCGATTGCATGTCTGTAACTCTGGGTGCGACGTGTTGTCTGCATTGCGTGTCTTCACAGTCGACGACGTTCTGGATGTCTGCTTGAGGATTATGATGATTCAGTTTCATCTCGCGGGCAATTTCCGTACCTTGTAGGTGTGTTATCGTGAAGCTTACAACTTCCCGTATGGTTTGACTGTTCACGAGCTCGTCTACTGAACTGACGATTTATACCTCATGTTCTCAGATGGGACGATATCTCCCCCGATATGACACAGCGGCCGGTCACCACCGTTCCAGACGGCGCCTTTACTACGTTCCGCGAACAGACTACCGCCGCATAACCTCGTTCACCACTCCACCCATCTGGACCTCCAAGATGTCACAGACGTCATCCAGGATGTCTGAGTCATGCAGGAGTCGCGGGGATCAACGATCCAGTGGAAACGCGAAATGGACGGATTCCGCAATGGCATGCCTACGCAAATCATGAGGTGAGCTCAAATAAAAACTGCTAGCTAGCTGATAGTCGACGTTAACTCTGCATGTAAACGCCTCGTGGGGTCAGGTCTTCGATCCATGTAGGCCGACAGTATCAACACATGTTCATCGTCTTCATGCATCCAACACTAATGCGTTCCCGTACAGCATCTCGCTACGGGACTCAGAGGTGCGCAATGCGCATGTCATCATTGCTCAACCTGTTACATCACATCTCGGTCAGTATCACACGATGACCCGGGAAGAGAGGATCTGATTCGAGATACCGACGGTTCACTGAACTTGCGAAGGAAGTCTGCGGTGATCACTGACAAGTAGATCAATATTTGGCTTTTCTGCGGAGAGCCCACTGCCAACAAAAGCGCGGGCCGGACGCTCCGGTGGCTGGAGCGCCCATATGTTCATTGTCCCATAGTTGTCGACCGCCGTCATCACGTGACGGCCGACTCAAGCGCCGTGGCCCGGACGCAACAAAACAAACTCTTACCTCTGCACCGGCCACGACCCTGTTCGATTCTCATGCCTGTCAACACGCGTAGCTCAGCCAGAAAGCTCGTCTCCCCTGGGGGCTCTGACCCGGGGCAGTCTTTCCTGTCCAGCAAAAATGGCCAAAAGAACGCTGGAGGGGGGCGTCTGAAGAACTCAGCCATAAGTACGGCGACATTTGATTATCCAGACTCGAGCACCTTACTCACGCAACATACTGCTAGCCAATTCCACCGGCACGCAGAATGTTTCACTGCAGCGCAAAGTACACAGGGGTCGCAAACGTGCCCGCCGGTCCGCTGAGGACAACCCCAGCCTCGAATCACAACCTGTGTTCCCCAAACGCGGCTCCTTTGTTCAACTACCTACTGATATGATATTCGAAGTAAGGGAATGAAGAGGAATCTCACATCACACTTGTAGTCCTGACAGACGTTGAACTCCAGATCTTGGCTCTACTCAACCCATCCCAGTTAGCCAGCCTCGCCCAGACCAACAAGGTACTCCGTGCAACGCTGACGGGTTCTCAAGCATCCTCTCTATGGACTGCCGCGAGGCGGTTGGCCGCAAATACACCAGAGCCTCCAACAGGAGTGTCGGAAATCACCTGGGCACGATATCTCTATGCTCCGCCAATATGCCAAGTCAGTCCCATGAATACACAGACTTGTACACGCGCTCACGTTGTTTTATTCGTCGGACGAAGCTCTGCTTGAGCGAAACTTGCCACTCCTTTCATGCGGGTTTGCTACATCCTACAGTCATGCAGCATTTGTGCGCTATATGTCTCGGTAAGAGGTGAGTGTATACAATGTATGCACGTCCAACGTCCTCACAGCAATGCCTTTTCTATAGCTTCGTCTGGAGCGAGTTCAAAAAGCACGACCCACAATACGAGATTCTGAGACTAATACCTCCTGTCTCTAGTTGAGTTACAACTTCTTGTCAGAGCTGCGAGAAGTGCTCACGATACTAGGAGGCCCTTTCAGATTTTCCTTTTCATTGTATTTCCGCCAGTCTGATATAGATGCAACTTCAAAGAAGCTTGCCGACTTATGCAGCGACATCGACTTGCGGAAGGTTGGGGCAAAGGAAGCATTGCGACAATTCGAAAAACAGCAGTTGAAACATGCAGATGCCGCGAGGAAGGTTCGTCAGACAGTCGCTCGCAAATGTGCGCGAGACAGATCAGTGAACTCACACACCAGTGAACAGCACGTTGGTCGAATGTTTCGGTGGTTATGGGATTTTCAGCGCTATCTTAACGATACGAGGAAGGGGCTTCACACATGGCGCTTTCAACGGTAAGGCTCCGACGCCCTTTTCCCAAGTGATCATCTCATGTCAAACTTCACACAGCCTGCGTGTTCGCTTCGGGAACCTCGGATACGAAGACCAAGACTTTGAGCAGCTTTTGACATATAAGGATCAGAAGCTCGAATGTGACATGAATGATCCCCAAGGTCAATAGTCACCATGCCACACCAAGTAATGCTCGCAGCTCACATCCAGTTTACAGTTTGGCAAGTTGTTGGAAAACCCTTAATCCGACCACGGATCGAGGCAGCACGGGACGAGCGACTCGGCGGTGAACACGGAGACATCGTCAACGTACGGAAGTCACTCATCAAGACCGCTTACGACGAGTATAAACGACAAATGAAGCCGATAGAGTGGATTCACCTCCCCTCGACCAGTGCTCTCTACGCCATGACACCCTTCCGCCGCTTGATCTATTCCGACTTCGACACTCCCTTGACTCAGGCGACATGCAGCAAAGTCGCGCGGCGGTTGCCATCGTACCTCTCAGCGTTCCGGAATCACGTCCGGGACCATCTCATATCCTGTCCAGTTGACGACCTCCATGATAATACTGACAAGGCGAGGAAGTATCTTGTGAAAGATACGGATGGACTGGGCTATCGCTCCCTGGCAGTCGATGCCTTCGCCTTGTATGATGACGGAGGAAAGCGCGGGATGTCATCGATTCCTCTGTTCGGAGTCGATGATGTTTTTGCGCATCTGTCGTATCCCGATAGTCAGCTGCACCATCCATACAGAGGCTCCCGCGGCCCGGAGCACAATGGGGCATTCTGGATCTCCCTAGGCGAAATGACTGGGCGTGAAGGGCAGATCGCCGACTACACCCTGTATTACGACAAGAAGGCTTCCGACACTGTTCGAGATCTCATTGTCAAACTGGGTCTCGATCCAAGGACGGTGCGAGCAGAAGACCTAGATCGATTGGGCGCGCGCCTTGCTTGTCAATACGTAGGCTGCCACGCAAGGTCCGATGACGCTTATACATGGAGACACGCGGTGAGTCGTCCGAATGCAAAGCACTGGTACTGGAATTCATCGTATCGCACACTAGGTAGAGCACTGGGTATCCCATCACGACGGCCCTTCTTGGCGTGATTACCAACCTGCGTGGCAGATCTTGGATGAGCAGGTAATCGCTTGCGTACGGCTCGCAGAAGCCTCCAGGCGTTCAAGATACGAGATGCCGTCGAATGCTAGTGTGTGGAGCTGCAACCACTGCACCGCTCACCTAGACGATCTACAGTGTCGCTCCTCCGCTGAGGAGCACGTACGCGACGTGTGAGTCCATTTCTTGGCTCGTCCTCTTCGATATACTGATGAGAGGGAGAGCAGCCATGCTGTGGATAAGCCTCAAGAGGTCGTTGACTTCGTTCTCGTACATCCGGCCGTTTACCAACAGCACGATTGCGTATCTATCGGGACAGCTGTCAAGGCCCATGTGCAAAGTATAGACATGAAGGGTGGTGAAATGTCATCGGGCGTGCGGTACTGGCTGTCGACATGATGTTCGAAGCGCTTGTAATCTCTATGTCGCGTCTGCAAGTTGTAAGTCTGCCTCCTGCTTTCGTTCGTGTCCGTGTGTTGATGGCGCAGCCACAAAGTACGCGCGGCAACAGAAAACGGCTACTCCGCCATTTTTTATCTAGATGGCTCCAAGACCCTACGAATCAAGGAGCACTGGCACGCGGTTTACCAGTGTGTACATATATATTGTTTACGACTCCCGATGTAGCGAAGCTTGTTGCCAATTTTGCGCGCGGCCCGTGATCTCGCCATTGTCAATCACTACGACCACCGAGTCCTGACTAGTCTCCGAGTCATAACATACGTTTTCCGTGAAAGAGGGCTCGCTTCAGGTGTTCTTGTCCTTCGCCTCTTCTCACGGGGAAGGGTAGATACATCATTGTTGGTTAGTTCAACTTGCACAGTGACAGGATAGCGAAGTCGTATGTTTTCTCCAGTGCTGAACAAGTGGGGCGCAATCCAAGTATTCGCAGTTCCCAACAGTTCGTGAAACTTAAACTCCGAGCTCGAATATAACGTATCCAAGAGCTCCTATGCAGTCATTTATAACCGCGTCTGAGCCACTGCATACCCAGTCACCTGCCCATCAGCCTTTGGGAGGTAGGGAGCCCCGTGTCGCTAGACTCTGAGGCCGATGCTACATACTTACGCGCTACACGGGTCCCCTACTTACATGTATAGTGGTACATAGGGTGTGAGATGACCGAACTCGGATCGATATGGGTGGGATCTTGCGCGTGGTGAGCCACGAGGCGTCGCGCCACCCACACGCCACCCCATATACGGTTTAGACTGTTCGAAGGTGCTTGTACGAGTTCAAGTGCTGAAGCGCTGGACGCCCATTCCATTGCGCTGACGGCGAGCTGCCCACTGTTCCTGCAGGTATAAAAGCGATGGTTATACCCGCCATGTCTACCCCATCGTCGCCTCGCGCAGCGCGAACAGTTCCCGTCCCCAAATCCCGACATCATGCAATCCGCCACTCAGTATGCGGCAAACCCCGATCCGCGCTACTACAGCCTCGGCCTCCCTGATTCCGCTAGTCTCGGGCTCGACACCGATATCCCCGTTCCCCCACTAGACGAGTTATACACGTCTAATAGCGATCATGTCTGGGATGGAAGTCTCGTGGGCGATCTGGAATATGCCACTCTGGAAGCCCTAGCGAGCGGTAGGATCGTCCTACCTACCATCCCCGGGCCAGCCATACTACCTCAGGCATATATCAACTATGACGTTGGAAAGGTTCCCCATGCTATGTACGCAGGCAGCGAGTGCATCATACTTGTAACTTCATATTGATCTTGCGTCATCACACAGCGAATACAACCAAGGCGTAGCCCCGACAGCTCAGCTCCCTGGAGCCTTCGGTATGGCATCGCTCCTGGGAGGCGATCCGCTATGGGGCGACTCGCCCAGTAGCCTTTCTCCTGAGTCCGGGGTGCCTTTCGACACCTACGGTTGGCGCGACTTTGCAGGCACTCCTCTCTCCCTCACCGTGGAAGCTAGCCCCGTTATCGATCCAGCTTCCGTATCTCCTGACCCATGGCTGGGATCTGGTGCTTACACGCACGCGCCGTCCTCTTTGGAGGCACATTGCAACGCTTACGGCGCGTATCCCAGCTTGAGCAGCCAAAGCCCGAGTGCCGCGTCTCCGGCATCGGACTGGGCCAGCATCTTCTCTCCCGCAGCGTCACTGTCGCCCCCAGGGACAGCTCCTACAGCATCTTCCTCCACTTTCCCCTCTCCGGAGCCCACAATAATCGCTCCTCCCCCACCAGTCGCGAAGAGCCGACGGAGCAGGAAGGCTATTCCTCACGTCGGGCGTGTTCGCTCGAGCACGTCCCAGTCAGTCAAGCCAGCCCCTACCTCTATCTTCCCAAGTGGACGCACCCACGCCACCGCTCCGCGCAACAAGCAGGTTCCCGTGGACGAAATCAAACAGCCTGTGCGCCGCGGCAAAACATGGTTCTGCTCACATTGCTCGTACCATACGCAGCGTGAAGGGGACATGCCTCGACACATGAACACCCACACTGCCAACGACAAGTTCGTCTGCTGCGGAGTCCCGGTGGGGGACGTACTTGGGTACACGGGAGAGATTCGCGATTTTGAGGGCCAAGCCATGGCTGGCGGTTGCTCGCAGTCGTTTGGTCGTAAGGATTCGTTCCTTCGACATTTGCGGGTTCGCAAAGGACAATGTATTAGACCGGCATACCTGACGTCCTCGGAGTCGTCATGACGTGTAGCATTTTTGCATACTGATAGTTATCTGTGGTCTTAGCTTGTATCACCATGTACTTTGAAGACCATTCAAGTTTTCCAAGGCAGGCTACCGCGTAATGCTCAACAAACGTGGGTTGATTGAATGCGATTAGCTGCCATGCTCGAAGTTGAACGCTGCCCGCGGCATAGCATCATATACCGCCAAGCGTCAGACTGTTTGACAGTGGATTCGCTCTCTCCGTGATTCACACCCCGGGGCCCTTGAAATGAACTTTCTCCTACCCGAATCGCATGTTGAGCTTTCGTGAGGGACGCTATGAAGAGCTGTTATGAGGTAGCTGCAGAGACATCGATATCGAGGGTTAGGGTTCCGCAAGGCGTAAGGCGGACGCAGCTTATGTAATTGTCTCTACTAATATACGGCGCGCTGCGTCGACACTGTGACTCCCGCTGCAGTGGAACGGAACCTAACGCAAACCGACGACTTACCACAACGTACAATGGGACAATGCCAGACACTACGCATCACCCCGCTTCATTTTCCACCGTGTCGTGCAGTGGTGCTCGTGCACGCAACGGTAGACTGGTCCAAGGCTGGCCGCTGCTACGCTTGCGCTAATCGTCAAGCAATGAGTTCGAAACGACTCCGAGCCGGAGATGGCAGCGTTCGAGAGAATGTGTGAGTGCCAGTCTCCACCACTGCCCGATATCGATGAAGGTGCTTGTCGAGAGGCCACGATAGGAACTGATCTCGGACGAGAGCTCCTGCTATCACCGTGGTGCTTGTCGAGGTCCTGAGCCACGAGGCCGATGGTGCTTGTACGAGACTCCGAGCGCCTGTTACATCGGGCTGCGACTATACGAGCTGCCCACTGTCCCTACGCGTATAAAAGCGATGGTACTACTCGCCATGTCGTCCCCATTGTCGCCTCTCGCAGCGCGAAAAGTCCCCGTCCTCCAATTCCGACATCATGAAGTTCGCCACTCAGTCCCAGGTCGAGACCCTCGGCTACTACCCACCTGATTTCTCCGGTCTTGCACACGTTGACACCGACATCCCCAACCTCTCACTAGACCCATCGTCTACGACTGGAGACCAAGCCTGGGATGGAAGTCTCATGGCCGCATTGGAGTACGCTGCGCTCGCCGGAGCCCAGGCGAGTGGTAGCATGGTCCTACCGATTAGTAGCTTTCGGCCAATGGTTGCACCTCATTCCAACCTTGGCTATGATACTAGTATTAGTCCCTCCTGCGTCAGGTATGCGTACATCATTTGTGCGATATTATGAGTCGCTCACTTTGTTGCACAGCGGATTTGGCACTCACGTGGCCGCACAGATCCCCGGGGTCTCCTATACATCGACACCAGGGGACGACCTGCTGTGGGGCAACTGTGACAGCGGCATTTCGGCTGAGGAAACCGTCGACTTCGAAAGCTGGAGCAGTATCACAGGCACCCCCTCGTCCTTCCTCGCAGCAGCCGGCCCCGTCGTGGACCTAATACAAGCTCTCTATCCTGAAGAGCTATCGCAGGGCTCCTACAAGTCTACGCAAGCATTCGCTCCATGTGAAACCGCGTGCGGCGCGTACGTGATCTCGAGCAACCAAAGCCCGAGCATCGCGTCTCCGGCATCGGATTGGGCGAGCAT
>MPVS01000145.1:0-64024 GCA_001931775.1 Fomitopsis pinicola | reverse complement strand
GTACAGGCAGTCATTGCTCCTGAACTGGCTGCCCCGGGCCTACCCTTTACCATTTGTCAAGTGTCACGAAAACGCAACAACTCCGACGTTGTGGCTGACTCGGACACTGAGTCCACACAAGTGAAGCCAAAGCGCCCCAAGCCAGCAACTACGAAGGCGAGCAAGCCCAAAGCTTCTGCGCGTAAGTGAGCATGAGGGTCCATCGTTTGTGTCTTGCACTGACACTGGTTGTCATGAATCCATGGCTCCCATAGCTGCCACTCAGCCTGCACGGAAGCGTCCTCTGAGAGCACCAGACTATGATGAAGAGTCCGGGTTGGATGACGTGGCACCACCGCCGGTGTCAAGCAAACGTGGCCATTCTAGTACTAAGCCGTCTGCTGCAACGTCGAACACTCGTGGGCGCATCCCTACATTGTCCAGTAGTATGCTTCCCATTTGTCTTTGTGATAGTATATGCTCATGTTGATGGTCGTAGTGCCAGCCAACGCAGATGCCTCCACTGAAGAGTCCAATGAGTCCGACAAACAGTCCGGCGACGACTCTTCCGAACTATCAGAGAGCGACGATGACGACCTGAGCCGCCTCCTCAACAATGGACCCAAAGCATTGGAAAATGCGCTAGCCAACGAAGTAAGCATGCCGTTTACAATATCAGAGCTCCTTTCATACTGACATCTGCACTTTAGCGAGCAATTTGGACGGACGAGACCATTGAGACACCTTCAAATGATGTTGACCAGGGGGGCTCACATCTTCCCTCGAAGATTGTCCGCAAAACTGCTCAGGCCAAGGCAGGCACCCGGCGTCAATCTGATTGGGCAAAGCGAAGTGCGGAGGTAGGTGGCCCACTCCGAGTCATCAATATCGACAATCTCACCACAAACTGTATCATATCAGCAACCGGTCTGGACGGATGATGCTCAAGTCCAACCAGGGACGACAACTACCACAAAGGTTAGTGGAATCCTCAATACACGGAACTCAAGTACTGACAGAAAGGACGTGAACTAGTCGCCGAGTCACGGTCGCAAAGTGTCACGCTCCAGCACGAGTCCGGCTGCAGTTGTTGCTAGTCGTGATGCTCCCCTCAGCCTGAGTCCTGCTAATGCCACAAATGAAGATGTCATTGCCGCGGCACCGGACGTTCCAATGGCGAGTCCGACCGATTCGGATGATAGCATCGAGCTCGTTCTTCCGCCGAACGGCACCAAACTACATCTGAATGATCAGCATGAACGCGTGGCTCGCCTTCTTCGTTCGACGATAGTCAAAGTTCAACTTGATCTCGTTTTCGACAACGCGTTCCCCGAGCAACCACTTCAGCAAGTCGTTGTGCCGAATGCGCTTATTGCAGTTGCGCGCGGTCTCAAGGATACAGAATTGACAACACGCATTAGCAATGACCAAAGTTATCGCCGTGCGCTTTCCCGGATCGTTTGTCTTCCTAGACCCGTTCTCTACGTAAACACAAGCTCACATAGTGCTTTTATTTAGCCTGCACAGCGTGTTAGTAACTTTCGAGGCGACTTCAAGAAGAAGACAGATGCCCTTGTTGACGGGTACTATCACTGCAACTCATTCCGTGACGCAGGCGAGCTTCAAGAAGCGATTGACTGGTTGAAGGAGGAAGGGATGTATCATTACCCTTGCGACGCGAAGGTATGTAATGCTACTTCATTCGTGTTTCGATTCATCTTGACCGGGAAGGAGCCATAGCTGCGAACTGTCGAAGCCAACAAGCCCTTTCAGCACCCGATCATGGAGTCAGCATTCAAGCAGATTCTCTTCCAGAAGCCTTCAAGCTTCGGCTTCTTACACTGCATTGACCTGTGTGAGTCTTCGCTTCCGGATAAGCCCGACGAGAAGGAGTTGCCCATGGCTATGGTTGCTCTCGTTGCAACAGCGGTACGTCGTGCCGAGGACTGTAATGTCTTCCAGATCTAACTACAGCCGTATACTAGGTCTATGCATCCTTGAACAACTGGGCAGATGGGACTTGCAAGACGACCGAGTTCGAGATGAACCTAGTCTGCAACGCATATAAGACAAACATCGCACTTCTCGAGGCGATCAAGAACAAGTCGGTGAAGAAGTACCACACTCTCATGCACGGGCTCTATAAGAAGGCCAGGTATAGTATCTATACTCGTTGGTTCAGGGACATCTGCTGATCTCCACGTACTCGCACAGTGGCCAAGTCGATATCCGCCAGAAGGGCAAATCATCGGCGGTCGAGAGGGCGTTGCAGATCTTGGATATTGACGCTATGGCAGACTCAGATATGGATAATTAGAATACTGTCACTATAATTGCTGCCAGAGGACTATGACTCGTATCGTAATATCTTGACTAGACGTCTAATGTCACTCGATTTTGCCATTATCGCTTCATTTGTGTGATATTCAGCCGTTCACCGCACACGAAGTCGTAGAATTATGACACTCATGAGCTCATAATCTTCAGCTACGAGCATCTCAGACACGATACCACAACTATGAAGGATCTAAATAGCTCGGGACCTTGCTAAGTATGCTATTCAACTATATATGATGATTAGTGCGATTAACAACTATTCACCGCTCATTAGCCCGGGGTGTTTTTCCCGATGTTGCACATGAAGGCCGCTTTATATATCGGGATCCCGGTGGGCTCCCATGTCGTCAGCATGCAGACGGGGCGTCATTATGGAACCACGACCACAATTCAAGAGGGGCCAGGCCCGGTGGGACCAACCTGTGAGTCTGAGCTTGATAAGTTCATGCCCAGGAAGCAGGAGTTCGATGTGGGTGCTTACTATAGCCCCTCCCGTCCCGGAGGGTAGGTAGACCCTGTTGCTCTGTAAGCACCGTCGCTCAGCCCGGCGTTCGTACCGTCGCATTACATGTATTGAGACCAATGATTGTTTAATGCCACCCGGGGCCCGAAGCGCGGCGTGAGACTGTGCCGTAGGAGAAGCACACTTACCTTCTATTACGCGGATAGGAAGGTCAGAAAGAGCAGCCGCCTCACCTTAGCTACTTTAGTAGTTTACTGTGAGCGTGAGTATGTACGGGTATGTGTGAGCATCGAGGCCGCGTCCGAGTTGCGAACATGATGTGAACCGTCTTCATTGGCCCGTCGCGCTCTTGCGGGGTGTATTCGTGAGCTCTGAATTGAAGTCAACCACACTGGCAGCGCGGCCACAACAACTCACAGAGCGCGTGTGTGGAAGAAGCTCAGATAGAAACGAGTCTTTGCAAGTGATAATACGCTCTCGCGCTGGCGATTGGAAGGCCGGGAGCTGTTGTCAGAGGATAAGGGCATTCTTGGTGATAGCCGGGTTCGCGGTATTCAACGTGGATGTCATGTAGAGATCGAGCAAGCCGTCCGTCGTGTTGACAGCATTGAATCTACAAGACAACGAGCTGATGGCAGCCCTCCAGTCCAGAAAAGACATGGGTGACGTCTATTGGAAAGAAGCGGATGTTCGCCCAGGAACTTGATGTGACAGACAAGGGTGCCTCAGTCACTACATAACCGATGGCTGGAGAAAGAGAACTGGTGAAGACAATTTTCTTGATGGCTGCGAAAGATGAGTGAGTAGAGCTTGAGGGTGCAGAGCAAGGTCAGGATGCACTGCGACGCATCACGGTGCTTTTCAGGCTTTTTCCTCACAGGTTTTAACACATGCTTTCCCGCCCGACCGGGAACGGTTAGTGGGCCAGGGCTTTGCCAGAGTACTAGTGCCGAAGTCGGAAGAGGAGGTATCGTGGATCGGTTTCTGTGCGGTAGCGATCACGGAATGCGCGTACGACAGGCAGTAGTGTAGTCTGTGGTTCTATGGGTTGTAGTGTTGTACTTAATTAGTGAGCGCTGACCACGCTGCCGAACGACAGACGCGCATTCGACGCACACGTGACCGTGTTGTGATTTTATTCTGCAAGATTTGTGCGGGCCGGGGATGTCGGCGAGCTGAAGACGAGCCGCTGCATCATTCCTGACCACGAACATCCTGCCATCCTCAGCGGTCTGACGATTCGGTTCTGCACCTGTAGGGTTTGGTCAAAGTATCCGATCATGGTGGTCAGTTGTCAGTCTGTCTAGGCTGATTGACAAACTCACCTCTGTCAGAAAATATCTGTTCTGCAACATGCCCCTTCGACACATCTACCCACGAGGCCTGGCGACCCAACCCCAACCTCACGGAATCTCGACCCGCTCCAGCACCCCTTTGCACGCGCACGCGAGCGCATGCGGGCCCTCAATGCCGCCAAAATGGAACGGCTTTTCGCGAAACCATTTGTCGCGGCGTTGGAGGGACATGTGGATGCAGTGGAGACGATGACGCGGAAGCCAGACAGCCTGGACATGGTGGCGAGCGGGAGCTGGGATGGAGGTGTGTGCGTGTCCTCTACGCAATTCGCTGCATACCCCGGCCAGTTTCTAATACGGGCACAGGCCTCATTTTACATGACATACCACGACGGAGAAAGGTCGTGCACGTCGAGAATGCGCACAAGGGCAAAATCTCTGGGATATGCTTTGCCGAAAATGATAGGCTGCTGAGTTGCGGTGTGGACCGGAATATCAAGCTTTGGAATATCAATCCGTCGGAAGAGGACATGGA
Source organism: Fomitopsis pinicola (assembly GCA_001931775.1). NCBI lineage: Eukaryota > Fungi > Basidiomycota > Agaricomycetes > Polyporales > Fomitopsidaceae > Fomitopsis > Fomitopsis pinicola. The sequence continues at coordinate 59,415 of MPVS01000145.1, read as the reverse complement.
CGAGGACGGTGCAGGCCCATCAACAGTACGTCTGCGGTTATCGTAGCTACAAAAGGCGATACGGTATAAATGATACACAGAGTAGGAGCCCTCTCAAGGTATTCCCAGGAAAAACAGCCTTCAAGTGAGAATTCCTACGATCAAAAGGTTTCATCAACTCATCTTCTCGTAGCTCAATAGACCACCACCGTTCGGACTCCGTATTTGCGACTGCATCCAATATAGTGCAAGTATGGGATGAGACTAAGTACGTGTAACCCACTGTATGCTCCTCTCTCATCGGACTGACAATCCATCAGGAGCGCTGCTATCTCAAACCTTACATTCCCGACCTCAACGGAAACCATTACTGCAGTGCGATTCAATCTGTCTGAGTCCTCAGTGCTAGCAAGTATAGGCTCAGACCGGACATTCACGCTTTATGATATTCGAACAGGCAAGGCCGAGCGTCGAATAGTCATGCAGGTATGTCCCGCAATCCGCAGCACCTACCCACAACTGACTCCCGCCTCCCAGATGCGCAGCAACTCGCTCGCATGGTCACCCACATTCCCCACAACGATCCTGCTCGCATCGGAGGACCACAACCTCTACACGTTCGACATCCGCGCGCTCCGGCACCCGACGCAGATCTACAAGGCGCACGTCGCGGCGGTGATGGCGTGCGACTGGAGCCCGACGGGGACGGAGCTCGTGAGCGGGAGCTGGGACCGCACCGTGCGCATCTGGCGCGCGGGCGCNCACAACGATCCTGCTCGCATCGGAGGACCACAACCTCTACACGTTCGACATCCGCGCGCTCCGGCACCCGACGCAGATCTACAAGGCGCACGTCGCGGCGGTGATGGCGTGCGACTGGAGCCCGACGGGGACGGAGCTCGTGAGCGGGAGCTGGGACCGCACCGTGCGCATCTGGCGCGCGGGCGCGGGCACGCAGCCGGAGGTGTACCACACGAAGCGCATGCAGCGCGTCACGGCGACGCTCTACACCGCCGACGCGCGCTTCGTGCTCTCGGGCTCGGACGATGGCAACGTGCGCGTGTGGAAGGCGCGCGTGGCGGAGAAGCTCGGTGTCGTGACCGCGCGCGAGCGCGCCGCGATGGAGTATCGCGAGAGCCTCAAGCAGCGGTGGAAGATGGACACGGAGGTCGGCAAGGTGCAGAGGTGCGTCCTCGTCCTCGTCATCGCCGCTTGGGCGTGGGGGTGGTGGTTGACGCGCGCTGCTGCAGGAGCCGGCACATACCGAAGCCCGTGTACAAGGCGTCGCAGCTCAAGCGGACGATGCTCGAGGCACGCCGTGTCAAGGACGAGCGCCGGCGGAAGCATACGCGCGCTGGGGAGACCAAGCCGACGGCGGAGAGGAAGAAGGTGGTGATCGCGGAGCAGACGTAGTGCTTGTTGTCTGTTTCCGCGGCAGCTGTCTCCGTTAACAGTACCGTTCACGCTTGGCACGTCTTCTGCTGTATCGCCGATCAGCGACTCGTGGACGCATTTCATGCTGTCCTTTTGTAGCCTTAGCGTCTATGCATGCGTCTACCTGTCCAACAAGCACCGTCTCTGTTGCGTCGGCCTCGGAGTGAGGCGACAGTTTGGACAGGGTAGCGAGCGCACATTACTGCGTACCGATATCCTGCCGGGCTCAACAACACCTCGCGCTAAATCGCACCAACCGCTTGGCGGTGGAATGGCAGGTCTCATTGGATGTTTTACATGTGTGTTGCAACGCGTGTATAGGTACAAGTGCGATCCTTTCTATGCTGTACATGAAGCCCGTAGGAGCCCTGCCACCGTTATGGAGGCTAGTCAGCTGCCGTTCTACCAATTGTCCCTAGTCTATCCTATCTAGTAAGTGGCCAAGTTTTATCTCTGCCTGCAGTGGCCGGGAAAGGGTGCGAGATCGATGCCATGTGAAATTTGTGCTGAAGGAGTGTCGAGAGAGTACATGGCTTGAATGAGCGTCCCGAACTTCGAGCTGCCCTGAACAGTAATACCCGCATCAGCCGTCAACGCCATCTGCATCACGTACTGCAGGGCTGCTCACCTTCTCGCCGCCAGATCGTTACAAACGTGGAAATTCAGGTTCAGGTCATCACGAAGAGCCCTGCAGCGCCCGACAGGCCGAGCAGATTGATCATGAAGAACGACGGAGTCAGCCACGGCTAAACAGCGCAAGCAGACAATAAGCGGGATGGACCCCCGTCGTCGGCACGAGCGTACTCACCGTCGTTTTCTCTGACCGCGGGGCAGGGGGCCCGCGCATGCGCGCCGGGCCGTCGAACGTCTCAGGCGGGGGCAGCGACTTCGGGAGCGAGTCGGAGAATGACGGGGATGAGGCGGTGGTGGAGCTCGACATGGATGCGGAGGGCGTGCGCGGTGGTGTCCCACTGGGGCCGTCGAAGAGGACGGGGCTCGGCATCATCAGACGGGTGGGCTGCCTCTGCGGGTGCGCCTGTGATGGCCGGGGCGAGGTCAGGGACCGCGGGGGGAGTCGCAGCCGGGTGGGTGAGGTGCCCAGGCGTGCGGGGGCATCGAATATGTCGAAGATGTGCAGCTCGGGGAACTCGCTCGGGAGCTCAGCGGACGCGGTCGCGAGCTGGCGGCGGGCTGCGGTGGGGTGCGCCGAGGAGCTGCTGGCGGCGGAGGACGAGCGCAGGGAGGCTGCGAGGCCGTCTGCGGCGAGGGCACGGCGGATGGGTGTCGTGGGGCGCATGGTGGTGTTGTGTCTGTGGTGATGATGTGTGGCCTTTCCGATGTCTTATAGCCTGAGCTTTGGGGGAGCACTGGAGGGCCGATGGGCCTCGGCCATTATATACTGTCGGACTTGACCTGCGCCGTCTGTCTGTATTGATAGCTGCCAGGCGTTGTGGGATCCTCAATGGTGCTTCGATCGTGTTGTACATCAGAGCTGGGTGGCTGCATGCGTGTTTTTCAGGGAGAATGAGCGGAGATGCTGCGGCGATAGCGTCTTGCGCCTCTAACCGTCGGATGTTCGGTATGTACGAGGACGTAGAGGACCCAGAGGGCCGCGGGGCGGGCCTTGCTCGCAGGGTTGTCCAACCTCGGCGCGCGCTCAGCTTCCCCGCCCCTTGTGGAGAGAGGCTTGCTCAGCGCCTTCCAGCGCTACCAGAGAGATTTGACACCTGCGTGCACGTTGGGGCGAGCGAACCTGATACCGCACCGCTAATCCAGGTTCCGCATTATCGCCATAAGGAGCTCAGCAGGTCGCTCCATCATGTATATCCTCAACACCACAAAGAATATCCGAAGAAGTCACGGCGAATATGGGCAGGATACCTTCGATCGGACGTTTGCTTCGACGTCTGCAACACCCCGATGTCAACATGGCGGCGCCCGTCACTGAAATGCATATTGAGAAGTCAATCAGCGGACGATTTTTGATTCCTAACAAGTGTTTGAGTGCGACGGACCATACGGTATCGACGACGCTTGGCGTCTTGAGTGGGCTGACATGTATGACTTGATAGCGTTCAACCGACGAACCTGCGTTCGAGCCACTGGCGCTCTGCCTTGGCCAACGAGCGCTTATGAACGAGGAAGGAAGATCACTACAGTGTGGAAGATCTTGGCGCGCGAAGACGACTGGTTTGCGCCATACAGAGAGGCACCATTGCCCTGTCCGGAACGTACTGTTGTCAAGTACGCGCCTCTACTGTCCGTGTAGTACGGCTTGTTCGTGTCATGGGCTCCGGCCCTGTACGCGCGCAGCATACTACTGTCGCCCCATGTGCCCAGCACAAGCACCTGGATGCCACGACCGTTCAAATGCAGTTGGCGCTTGACAGTGTACACCATCGCACCTGTCATTGAGCATGAAATACTCCAACATATAGAAAAGACCACACACGCGAACCACACTATTCTCCCATCTTCATCGGCCGAAAGGTACCGAGTAGCCTCTATCATGCTAATGATAGATCGCGGGGTCGCAGTCTTTGTGCTTGCGCAACTCAATCTATCTGAGAACGTGGTAGAAGCAGCTCTGAAGGAAACATATCAATGCAATGATTGCGCACCCATTGGAGATGGCGGCGTATTCATGCGGCCTGATGATTGAAATCGAGGGCCTAGGTGCTGTTTGTCAAGGATCGATGCATACTACAGCCAAAGTGGCGAGGCAACACGGACATAGAGCGGCAGGCTCCATTGGGAGGCACCTGGATTTCTGGTCAACCTCAACCCGACAGTGACGCCGCCGCTACTAGTACTGCTGCGTGCACGTCAGTGGCGGGTGGTATGATGTCGGAACCCAGCCTGATGATGCGAATTTCCATTGAAGCAAACGAGGACGACCGCAGGTGAGCGCACTGAGAGAGCACTAGACTTGTGGTCTTCACAGGGGACGGCCAGATATGCTTGTCCGAGTCGGCAGTGCGCAATGTTGAAGTTCCACCACTCCCAAGTAATCTTGGCCTCGACGCTACGCAGACCGCAGCTCGTGCAGTACAAAGCACTGAAAGGCTTGAGGTTCAGGTAGTACCAGCCAACTACACTGGTACGTATACACGAGTGGAACTCTTCTGCGGATTGGGTAGCACTCAGCACTTGGAGATCACGTGCAAGCCGAAACCACGCACGTACAACGTTCAGGCAGCGACCACTACATAGTACTGGTGTACTGGCACGTCACTAGTGGACAAGCGGGCCTTTCTCAAAGGCCACTCAGCCGATAACACGGTCGCGGCGTTTGAGAGGCTCGTCCATAAGCTCTGCCACACACTGCGCAGCTGAGTATACCGTTAAGTACCGGCGACGCATTGATGATGCTAGGAAGGCTCCAATCGGCATGCCTCGTAGCTGAGATGTAAACGTCCCGTTTGCTACAGATGGAAAAATGTAAGCAAGTGTGTATTGAGGGGGCAAATCCGGCTCGGTGGAAGCAGATGTTCAGCTGCAGGACGAGCCTGTCAGTCACGGTTGACGTTGCATGAGTGCTCAAGCGTTCAAACTGGAGCGCGGGTCTCCGGGTGAAGTTGGAAACAGGTCACGTGGTTAATGACCGGGGTCATAGACAAGATATATATAAGCCGTATTCATGCTCCCGGCCACATTCTTGAATTTGGCGAATATCTTGTCATGATCTCTCTGCCACCCACCCAGCACGCCAAACAGACACGTAAGATAAAGAACGTAACCACCGTCAACAATATGCCTTCCGAACGAGTCCGAGAGCAGTACGATCGCTTCAAGCCGCGCGAGAAGGGTCGAAGGATACAGTGTACCGCGGGTCCTTTACCCACAACATCTATCATATTAAAGTAAATGTTGCCCGGTGTACGGGACCCCCAAAATTTCATTCAAACAATGCAGAGAATGTCATCATGGTACTGTATTACGAGTCCTGAAGACACAGACCGTGTCCTTCGTCTGTTGTGCGTTGAGAAAGAGACGGTAACACGATGTAACGCAAATCGAGTCCTTTACCCAGCGTGACAGATGTGTGACACATACTATATCCAGCATCGCACCGGCGTCTATCCGTCACTCTCGCTACCAGAGGACCAGTCCTTTCCGCCGTTGACCCCTTCCGCCTCTCCCTCCTCCTCGGCTGCCTCCACTACTAAACTTTGTGCTGCAGACATGTTTATCTCAGCTAGTTCAGCTATGGTCTTCGGCTTTCGCGGCTTCTTAGGCGGCTTCGGCAAGTACTTCTTCGCCATCCCTTCAGCCTGGAGCCTCTCGCACTCCTCCTCCCATCCTCTCCTCGCCTGCGTATGCACCTCGCACATCTCCTTCCAGGCCTCCTTCAGCAACACGCTCTCGCCTTTCTTCGTCTGTCGGACAGAAGCCCGTTGCTTCTTTGCCTCTTCCTCCCCTTCCGGCGCTTCTTTGATAGCATCGACCTTCGCAATGACTCAGCGAGCAGCACCTGCGTGAATCCGTGATGTGGGGGGGATACAAGGTGGTCTTCAGCTTTGCAAGGCCGTGGGACCACGATGTCGTGAGGACGTTAACGCGTTCAAGCGCGCAGTCAACAAAGTCACATGAGCGTGTTTTGCGGTGTGCAGCGCATAAGTGTCACTCCTCTGTCACAGTTGGCTTTCACGTTTTCCAGAGACCACCCTGTCAGATGTAGCAGATAGCCTTGGTGGTGAGATATGCTTGTTAGCATTTTATCCATACCCTTGTATTTTCATTTGGATTTGTAGTTCACTGCCCATGGCCGACGAACTCAAACCAATCTTAGATTACCCAGATTTTGGGCGGTTACACCTATATACACTTTCATCCCGCACGAACTAGGCCACGGAGAGCCTTCCAAATATTCACAGACATAGCTATTGACACATGGATGCAGTATATATAATTTGAGGCTGGGATGAGTGTCAGGTGGCGAGATATGAGGGCTTGGGTAAAGGAACCCCCGTGGGTAAAGGACCCGCGGTACACTGAAATGCACACATAGAGAGTTGATCAGCTTTCGTACACGAGTCTCAACCGGACCGTCTCATCAGCAGACGATATGTCCTATCGCCCATTTCAAGGCCTGCACGAAGCTTGCAAGCCCTGAGCCGCAAGGCGAGGTCCGCGAGGAAAGGCGACGCGCACCAGCACGCGCCTGGAATCCCCATCAATCCCCCTGGTCATGTCCCCGGAACGCTAGACACCGCTCTTCGTCGTTCTCGACAATGTCTACGCCTACCAGGTCGCCCGGGCTAAATGTAATTGTCTTGTCCCTGTCATACCCCACCCATGATACCCTCCTAGTTCGACCCCGCCCGTGCTAGATGGTCCGCCCGAACCTCACAAGCGTGGCTTGTCCGAACGCCCACGGTCCGTGGAACTGCCGCCTCATTGTCTCCGCATGTGCAGGACGAGGGTCCGTAAAGCTAGACATATTGAAAGTGCGTGGCCCTAGCACAGCACTAGCCCTGTCCCGAGTTCTTAAGTATGTGCGTTCGGGAGGAGGTGTGCATCCTCGGATCATCTACAATCGCCCACCTTCAACCTACGCCCACCCCCTTTCCCTCTCACCTCTCGCGCAATGGGCGTTCCTGCTGGCCCTGGAAATGCTCTGTCCACGGAGGTCTCTGTGCACGATCGCAACGCCCTGCCGCAATACGGCTTCGGACCGGATGTCGAGTTTGATAAGCTGGTAAACAGCAATCCGTTCCTCTTCCGAGTACACACCCCACGAGAGCTCTCCCCTTTCTACGATCGCACCGACCCCTACTTCATCGGCCCTCGCTTCGAGTCCGACTTTGCGTCCTCCACCTTCTCGTCCCAAGCCTCTTCACCATCCCCGTTCCGTAGCCCGCCGACACCCACTTATGCCGATGCTGTACAACACATGGATTGGACCACGCGATCGTCGTCCCCGTATGTCTCGACGTCATTCAGCTTTGCGTGGGCCATCTGGGAGGCAACCCGGCGATATCACCACAACATGAAGCATTCAGTGGAGATCGCGATCATAGACGCCCGTGCTGTCGCGAGTCGCGCAGTTACAGCAGTTGAGCTGCTCAGGCAAGCAGATCCTAAAGAGTGCGTATTATCAGAGTCCATAGGCGTCGAGTACTGAAGTGTTTTGTATAGTCGTCACGCGGACCACTGGAAATGGTACCGCTTCGCTCTCGAGGCGCAGGACGTCCTCATCTGGGGTTACATCCCAGGCACAGCCGTCCTCGCCTCCGTCCCTCTGAGCCAATTGTCCACGAAGCTCCCCTCGTACTTCCTCCTCCCCGACGCGCCCACCTCCCCTGACGGCAAGGACACGCCGCTCGCACGGCTCGCCTGGGACTACACGCGCAAGAAGCCAAGCTACCGGCANCAGGGCCTCGTCCGCTGCATGGTGCACATCATCGGCGAGGAGACGCGCGAGGCGCGCAGGGTGCAGGCCCTCGCCGACGCGACGCGTATGCAGGAGATCGTCGGCGGCCTCGAGCAGCTCGCACAGCGCTACCAGATGCGCGAGCGCATGCGCAGGTGCCTCCCGCCGAGCAAGAGGGCGACGCCCGTCGACACGAAGCCCGCGCTCGGTATACCTGCGCCCCCGCTCCCCGGTTCCATGGATGTCACCGCTGCTATTGCTGCAGCCGCGAATGTGCCCGAGCCGGATGTGGAGAAGGCGGCAGCGCTGGTAGCCCTCGAGCTCGCGGAGGAAGACGAGGCGGCACACGAGCCCGAGCTCGAGCCCAGGACGGACGGGTTCGCGTGGACTGCGTCTTGCCTGTTGACAGGCATCTTCATCGGCACGTTCTTCACGCTCTGCCTCCTCGCTCCAGATCGAAGAACCCTGGCACATCATCTCGTATGAAGTGCCCTACGGCCCTTTCTTCGCTGTCCCATACTCCTTCCTATGCCCACTATGCCCCAGCATTATGCCGTTCATTCCATTCCCTTCGCCTGAGCCATTCTAGAATCCTGGAACTTTACCCTAACTTATCCACTTCGTTTGTTTGCTCCGTTTCACCAACAGCTGTTGTTGTACGCATATTCTTGTATTTTTAGATAGCCTCAGGCCAGGATGCCGACTCATATATCACCTCGTTCGCGACAATGTCTCTTGTGGCTACAGGGCCGTTTGCACCGTCGATCAGCTAGAGGAACCTTCTGTCGCACAAGCCAGTGCACCCAGCATCATGTATTCGGCACTGTCTCGCGCGCGCCGCATGTCAACCGCGTTCCCTTCGAGCAGGTGTCCAGCATTGGTCCAGCACTGCATTTCGCGTGCGTCGACACGAGGGACACACGTTTGTTGACTACGTCTCTGCCCTGGCGAAGACGGTCCACGATTAGCTTCAACGAGGCGTGGGCGTACGCGACTCAGACTCGCCGCCAGCCTTGTGCATGAGTTATCAGCACAACCGCCGGTGCGCTACTAGTACTAGTATATGTATTATGCAACGACGATCCTGCCTTGAGGCTACAGCCAAATCTCGGTTGTCAGTATCGCAGCGTCTCAGTCGAAGAGCCCTGATATCGACCAGCCTGTTGGAAAGGTCGCGGCACTACCTTCCGAGTGGAGAGTTGAAGGCAGCTGGAAGGCGGGAGCCCGGCAGTCCTCTGCGCGCGCTCTCCGCCACCGACACGAACTCGCTGACTCGGGCTTTGCCGTGCCAGTGGCACTCGAGTTTGACTCGAGTTTAACGCGGTTGAACGACTTCCACGCCTCCATCCCGAACGTCTACGGAACGTCTATCACCTGCTCTCTTTCACTTAGGATAACTGAGCGGTCTCGTGCCTGAACCGAGAGGTAGTTTCTGTCGAAGACTTCCGAAATGGAGAACCCACACGCAGAGCGACAGAATGTCCTCCTTCAACGTATCATCAAGAACGCGGTTCGCGACGCGCTTTTCTTTTTCCCCAGTGACCACACATTCAAAAAGACATACTTCACAGGACAAATGCACGGAGACGGTCATGGAGCTCAACCACTGCCTCGAGGAGATCATACGAGCCAACGCGCACGTCAAGATCGCCGCAGACTTGGCGACCAAGTATAGGAAGAATGTGCAGTACAACCTAGAGGCGACGCGGGCGGCGGAAGGCGGAGTCACTGCAGACACGTAGTAGATGCTGGAAGAGCTCATCGTCGGTCATGGGCAGTGATCGCTGTCGCCTGGGATCCGGACGGTGGGGGACTAGTGTCTGACATGGTGAGTGGCGTGATCGTTGTGTGGTCTAGGTGTGCTGAAATGGCTTTTGAAGTCTTGCGCACGGTGCTCAATCCTGGAATTCTCACCGGTGAGAGCAGTCTCGAGTATCCATTAAGATATCGTGATACTCATGTTACACTCAGACGGCTTCGCCAATGCGCAGGTGTGTCAACAGCCCCCGACTCCTCTCTCGAACCGAGAGAGGGCTCTGTAAACTAGAAACGATAGAGTGTCGGGGATGCCCCATCTCCCGGGTGCGTACTTTGATATTGGTACCGTAAGGCTGCCCTTTCCGGCCGTTGTGGCGTGTTCTCGGGTCAGACAGAGACTATGAGATCAGCTCGCTTGACCTGATATTCGCAGAATATGCATGCGTTTCATTCACAATACCGTTTCGCAGAGATTACCGGAAATTCCTTCCAGGTTCAACGGCTCGCGATTGGGCGTGTACCTCGATCTGCCACATGAACTTGGAGCACCTGACAGCCCGTCTGTTTACAGCAGGTAATCTTGCGATGAGGCGGTCAAGTTGACCTATCCAAGGTCCGTCCAATTTTCACACATTCCAGTACTTTTATCCGTGTCTGGAGAACCGTTGCGTGTCGCTGTCTTATCCGCCCCCTCATAGGCTTCCAATTGCCGATGTGCGCTATGGGCCCAAGTGCATAGTTTAGTATGCTGCATAGTACCGGTGCCGCCGGCGCTCCGATACTATTCTTACTGTACCGGCGTAGCGCGCTTTTCGCGGCAAACGTCGCCCCGTTAGTCTCACCTTGCTTCTCAACGCAGGTGAGAGCTCGGAGTTCGACATGGGCCTCACGAGCACTATATCTGTGCGGAGACCCTTGAAACCTACATCGGTGCTCGTGGTACCCTCCTGTGCAACTTCCATCCGCGAACAGCGCCGTTACCAGCCATGTCTAAGAAGGGTGTGCAGCTCTCCAGATTCTGGACTAAGTCGCGTCCCCCGCCTCCTGCGACGCAGCTTGGCCACCATCGACAGCTGGCACCGAACTGTGGCCTGCACGTCTCGCCGCTCTGCCTCGGTGCGATGAGCATCGGCGAGAAGTGGGGTCCGCTGGGGATGGGTGAGATGACCAAGGAGCAGAGCTTCAAGCTGCTGGACGCGTTCTATGCGGCGGGAGGCAACTTCATCGACACTGCGAACAACTACCAAGACGGCGAATCGGAGGAGTTCATAGGAGAGTGGATGGAGGCGCGGGGTCTGCGCGACCAGATGGTGGTAGCCACGAAGGTCAGGAACCACCGTGTATTCCTTAGGAGACACCATTCTGACCGATGAGTATACAGTATACGAGTAACTGGAAACGCGGCGAAAGCCTCCCTTTCAAGTCCAGCTACGTCGGCAACAATATGAAGTCGCTGTACATTTCGGTGGAGAAGTCACTCAAAGACCTCCGTACGAGCTACATAGACATTCTCTATGTTCATTGGGTAAGGCTTAGGTGCTATGGGTGGGATCTCAAGTGGCGTCACTCACGCTTCTGACAGTGGGACTGGACTTGTGGCGTTGAAGAGGTCATGAATGGTCTCCACCACCTCGTCGCAGATCGGAAAGTGCTCTACCTCGTACGTCACCTACCAAGTGGCATTGTGCGGATTGTATTGTTGATGCGCAGGGTATCTCAGGGCGTATCCGACACCCCGTCTTGGATCGTGGCGAAAGCGAACATGTACGCGCGCCTGACGGGGAAGACGCCGTTCGTGGTCTACCAGGGCGCCTGGAGCGTCCTGCAGCGAGACTTGGAACGCGAAATCATACCGATGGCGCGTGCCGAGGGTTCGTGCCTCGTCAGGTAGTTTCGATATTTGTCTACTCATCCTCATCTGCGCAGGGATGGCGATTGCCCCGTAGAAGGTTCTGGCCGCGGGAAAGATTCGAACGGATGCCGAGGAAGAGCGTCGGAGGCAGACTGGAAAACATGGTAGGGCGATAACTCACCTTTCCCAATGCGCTCGAATGTACCTGATACGTAGCTCAGGTAGGAAGCTAGCTAACGACGCGTGGGAGCGCACACCAGAGCAAAGAGAAGTCTGCCAGGTCCTTGAGAAGGTTGCGAATGAAGTCGGGGCAACAAGCGTTACTGCCGGTGCGTCCCTCCTGCGCAAAAGCTTCTGTGGCGTTATGTGAGTGATATGCTCGCAGTCGCCATCGCGTATGTCATGCAGAAGACACCATACGTCTTCCCGATCATCGGCGGGCGCAAAGTCGAGCACCTCCACGCAAATATCGAGGCGCTCGACGTCACCCTCAACGAGGAGCAGATCGAAGAGATTGACAGCACGCTTCCGTTTGACGTCGGTTTCCCGCACAACATGGTTGTGAGTGACCTCGCCGTATCGTCTCTCCTCACACTCTCAGGACTCAATGTGGCGAGTTCACAGGGAGACGGAGCGCGGTACACCATCCTATACCAGTCTGCGGGATATTTCGAGAAGTGGCCTCGACAGCAGGCAATCCGTCCGACAACAGATGTCTGATGAGAAGGGACTGTCACGGTTGTACTTGCTAGTAGTACAGGAGAGAATAGTCGTCAAAACGTCCGTCTATGGGTAGCATCGGGAAATCTCTGTGCATACAAGACACGCCTGCGTACTGGGAAGAGCAGTATGATACACGGGTTGCGAGCGGCGCGAGCATATCATTGCCTAAGGGGATCGCCCGCGACAAACCCTCGGACACGGACGAGGCGATCCACCTTGGTTTCGACTCGCTCACGCTCTCAACCCTGGTCGTGTACCAACTAATCAACTTCGGGCTGGCCGCGAACCGCCTCGCGCGGGCGGTGCGCTACCGCCAGGACCTGGCGCTCGAGGAGAAGTCGGACCACAGCGAGTATAAGGCGCAGACGTTTCGCGGTTCGCCGTGGCTTGTCGTCGGCATGCTCCTCAGTGCGCTCGAGACGATCCTCGGCTTTCCCGGCGGCGGGTTCGCGCTCGCGTTCGTGCGTCGCGTGCTCCACATACTCGCCTCCTCGTCGGCGCGCTCAACGGGTCTGAGTCGTTGACGCCGGCCCTGGCTTCATTTGCCCTTATTTGTGCGTTTCCTCAGTGAACACGGTTCGAGTGCAGTAATTATGATGGTGATCATGATGATAATGATGCACCCTGCATGTGTAGATCGCCACAAGCAAACTAGCGGCGATCTGGACGCCCCTGTCCACTCTTTGTACTATGCCAGTGTCCCTGTGCGGCCAGCGTATACGGCACAACACGAGTACGTAGTCGATCCCGTAACTTGGTGTGGAGAAGAATGACCCGGGATCGACTAAGTTACGTGGCTGCAGGTCTGATAGCCTGAGCGCGCGGCCAGTGATCCAACGGACCACCCATTGCAGACAAGCGTCCGATACTCGACCCATCGCCCTGCAGGCGTGTCCGTGAGCACAACACAAGGGCGAAGGCAGCGCTGAAAGTCAGACTTACGATCATATCGTGCGGAAACCCGCGCACGAACGGCAGGGCGTCCTCGAGGTACTCGACCTGCTCCTCGCTCAGCGCGATCTCGAGCGCGGCGATGTTGTCCATGAGGTGCTCGACCTTGCGCCCGCCCACGATGGGGAACACGTACGGCGTCTTCTGCATCACGTACGCCAATGCCACTGAGACGAAGGAGGAATCCAGCTTTGCCGACAGCGGGGAGACTCGGAGGACGCGAACGCACCGGCAGTGATGCTCTTCACACCGACCTCACCGGCGACCTTCTCGAGCGCGAGGCAGACCTTGCGCTCGTCCGCGGTGCGCTCCCAGTGAGGGCTATACACGGTGCGCCCTGCGTGAATGCCATGCCTTAGCACCCCGGCCCTTCACTGCGCCATATCGTGCCGCACCTTTCTCGCCCGTCTGGCGACGGCGCTCCTCCTCTGCGTCTGACCGTATTTTTCCCCCGGCAAGCACGTTCCAGGGAGCCAGGGCCATGCCTGCGAAACTCGTGTCAATTCGGGGGAGTGTCGGATCCGAGGCGGGAACACCGACCTTCCTCTCGGACCATGGGAATGATGTCGCGCTCCAAGTCGCGCTGGAGGATGCTCCACGCGCCTTGGTAGATCACGAATGGCGTCTTGTTTGCCATCCGCGCGTACATGTTCGCCTTAGAGACGATCCATGCTGGCGTGTCAGATATGCCCTACGCAAGTATTACAGTTTAAGTCGAAGTTAAGCTGCATTTGTCACTGTCGCAAGGAAACATATATACCAAGTAGAGGACCTTGCCCTGGGCTACCAGGTTGTGCAGGCCGTCCATGACTTCCTTCACGCCGCAGGACCAATCCCACTACAAGTAGTCTAACCGTTAGCCGCAAGCTTGAAGCACAGAGTCAGCGTTTTACCCAGTGGACGTAAAGGATGTCGACGTAGTCCGTACGAAGCTTCTTGAGGGAGGCTGCGACGGACATATGCAGGGACTTGATATTGTTCCCAACATAGTGCGTCTGCTGGGGTATCCCGCTGCCCCGTTTATAGTTGGTCGAATACTGCCATCGTATCAGTATCACGGTTCCCCTTCCAACCATACTGCAGACCGCACATACCTTCGTGGCGATAACCATCTGGTTGCGGAGCCCGCGCTGCTCCATCCACTCACCAATGAACTCTTCGGAGGTCTCGTCCTGGTAGTCGTTCGCCGTATCGATGAAGTTCCCGCCCGCCTCGTAGTACGCGTCCAGCAGCTTGAAGCTGGCCTCCTTGTCCATCGCGCCCAACCCGAGATCCTCCCACTTGTCCCCGATGCTCATCGCGCCGAGGCACAGCGGCGAGACGTGCATGCCTGCGAGCGGCGCGAGCTGGCGGTGCCGCCCAAGCCGTGTTTTCGGAGGCGGCGGCTGGATGAAGAAACGGGACATGATGTTTGTATGAGAGGCGTGTGGGAGGTGCTGGAAGGGAGCGGTCGTGAATCCTATTGCACACGCAGGCCGCTTTATATATCGGGATCCCGGTGGGCTCCCATGTCGTCAGCATACAGACGGGGCCCACATAAACCGGGAGCAGGAGTTCGATGTGGGTGCCTACTATAGCCCCTCCACCTCGAAATGATCGGAACCTAACAGGCGCGTGGCACGCGATCGGGGCGTGGGAGTCCTGCCGCCGGACGTCGCGGTCAGGTGACAGAGGCTGTTGGAGGCACTGCCGGCTGCTCCCATCTGCCTTCCACTCCCTCATACCTGCTCGACACGCTCATTGCCACCTGTCCGCCAGCTCATGCTGACGCCTTACGGAAGACCTCTGCCCACTGTATACTACCCAACGCACGCAAATGAAACAAGCCAGCATTGAACAAAACCGGCGGCCCGAGGCCTTATCCTACCAAAGCACACTCTCGTCCTACCACCACCTTGCCACGATTAGAAGTCGCTCGCTGTCTCTTCTACGAAACAGCGACCTTGTAATCTTGGGCTATGGACTACCGGCGGCTCACTGGACTCTGAGTCACAGGTGTTCGACCATGGTTCTGTACCTCAAGACGATCTCTACTATGTCTGATTCAGGTGTCGCGCGTGCATCGCACGATCCAACGTAGTTGCCACTGTACGGTATTGTAGTATTAGTTCAATATTTGAGTCACTCACCATGTAGACAACATGCACCAGATCTTAGCTATGACCCCGGAGACGATATCACACACGACCGGCTGTCATACAGGATCCGCCTCGCGCACAAGTGCGGCATCGCCGACGTCCTCGAAGAGTCCGTCGAAGCACTCGAGACCTGCTACCCCACCTCGCTCGCTGAATGGGACCGGCTCAGCCTAGGATCCACCGATGTCAACCTCGCGCACCTCACGGGGACCGACGCCGTTGCCGCGCTCTACGTCTGCAGCCAGTTCCATGTGGAGGTCCTGCTCGACGCGGTCCTGCGCTCCGACGGCACCTACGAACCGCTGCATACGGCTGACCGCGCAAAGTGCGTGCGTGCGCGGAGAAGTACAGCCGCGCGCAGGCGACACTCGTGCACAACAAGTTTCGCGAGCCGTCGACTTGCGTGGTTGGCTGCTGCGCGCGTGCGTTCGAGCGCATGCGTGCGGAGGCTACTGCGCTGCTCGATGGGCCCGGTCGTGGGACGGACACCCTCCATAACTGTATCGATGTCTTAGCGCATACAAGCCGGAGATACAGTTGAGCGGCCTATCACTGTGCCCGAGCTGCCACGGTAGTGTGCTTGTGGTCGTGGACTCGTGGACCTCGTCCTGGAGGCTGCCTGGACCAGCCTCCATAGTCCACAACAGTATGTGTGCGCCGATACCCCGAATCAAGACTCGCATACGTGAGTCCGAGGCATGGAGGGCAGTCTAAGTGACGAATGCCAGGCTAGTCTTGCTCCGCGGTACTATGTAGCACGTAGTCTCCCCTAGGCAACGACCTTGGTGAGGGGAGGAAGAGCGGTCGTATAAGGTGTTGCACGAGGCAATACCGCATTTGACAGCTGCCTTTGTACGTGGGGTACTGAAAGCCCCATGCAGGATCCACAGTGGGGCTCCACCTTCTTTGTCAAAGTAGAACAGCCAGCTCACAGCCAAAGCTGGTTGGTGCCAACGTTAACTACGCTAACTCGCGGGCTTAGCAGTGGAAGACGCGTCACGATACAAATGTTCAACTTACGGCCTGCAATGTGTTGAAAGATCTCGTTGGGCACCCTCTGTGCAAATGGACAGCGCCGCTGCATCCAGGTCGCCTCGGGTCCTATTCGCCCTTTGCTTGGCGGTGCACCATCCGCGACGTATGGTAGTCAGCGTAACGACACTGATAGTGCCTTGAATGTGTCTGCTCTCATGCCACGACGCAGCACATACCCACGTAAAGCTTGGGTAAGGCACAGAAATAAAGGAGAGAGTAATGCACCTATGGGAGGTAGTGGGAGGACGAGAACGATGAGAGGTGGCGCGGTGGCTGAGAATGGCCGGATGGGAGCCCTGGGAACGCCGATTGCCGTGGCGACGGCCCGAGTGTGTGGAATGGTAACAGTGTCGACTTTCCAGAGAGACCCTCATCGAGACGTCCCTATCACCCCGCGATGCTCGCGACGCGCCCTCTCTTCCTCTCTCATCCTCCTCATCCTCCCCTTCCCGGTGCCGGCGCACCCTCCTTGCAGCCAGCCTGCAGTCCATTCCTTTCTGCCTGGCTATCCCTTCGCTTTCCCCTTCGTTCTCAGTGGTCGCTGCTTGCAGGTTCTCGCGCTCCGGCCCGTGCCATCTGAGATGCTTTTGTCCGCTTTCTGAGCTTCACAACCACCCTCTGGCTGCGCTCGATGCACGCAATCTGCCTCTCCCAGGCCCCAATCCTACGCTGCCAATCGCTCACAGAGGTCGAGTCTGGTGTTCTCCTCATCCCGCCCGGCCTCGAATTGGTCTTCTGCATAGGCCTGGTGGTTCTGAGAGGTTGTGATAGGTAAGCACGATGTTCTTTAAGACCACCCTTCTTCGAGATCTAGTCGCTGTATGCTGCGCCTCGCCCGGCCATTTGGTCCCTGCAAAGCCTGCCAAGGGAGCAGCAGTGTCTCTCCTGCCTTCCCGGAGTCTCTGGCTTAGTTCCTAGTGCCATATATCCCGGTCGCATCGCCACAAGACCTGAGGGAATGCCTGGTACGCCGGGCGTGAGTCCGTGTGCACTACGGGACAGCAGGGAAAAGACAACGTCCTACGTGCAGAGTTCACTGCGTCCATATCGAGGTCCTTGAGGACCTCCGGCCATTGGGGGATTCGGGACGCCTGAAACCTCGTCCGACGAAACGTAGCGCGCAAGGGGGGCGTTTGGCCCTGTCCTGTCCGGACTGAGGTATGTTTCGGGCAGGTGAGGGCCTTGACCTGTCGAGCAGCTTGTGTTATGTGCTAGGCGAGCGAACATAGCCGTAGAGCGCTCGTATGGGTGCGTGAACTCCTGGCAGCGGGGCTATGCTTCAGAAACCTGGTGCCTACGTCTCGAGATTTGTGCACACCTTGCTCACGACGGTAGACTCTGTCATTGAGGATATGTTGAACGCTCCTCAGGATGACGAAGTGTTGCACGGCATATAACAACGGAGGGGCACAAAAACCTATCCCCGGGGTCTCATGATTCGAGGTCTCCACCCCAGTCTCCACAACTCGCAGCGCATACACGGCCAGGGGTTTGTTTCCTTGCAGGCAGGATTATTGTGGAGGGCACAAACAGGATCTCGCGGCGTCCTCGACTGTTTTCTTATTACGTTGCATCTTGATTTGGCCCAGGAAACACGGGTCTCATTCGCATGTGTGCTGTGAACGTGATCCCTTTTTAGCACCGTTGTCATGTAGCACCTGAAATCCGAGGCCTGCCCTGCTCGACGACCTGGGAAGAATCTGACCAGCTCCACAGGAAACACGTATTCCTCACGACCGAGGGCTTCACTTACTGCGGCCTTGCGCTGCTCGACCTCTTGGCGCACGTTATTCCGGCCGCGTCGGCCCGACTCGGCGTATTCAAGCCCCTGGACATCCTCACAGGTGCGCATATACACATCTGCATCGGGTTGCACTCATCTAGAACCGAGCAGGTGCCCTTTCCTCGATCCCCCTTCTCCTCTACAGCTCGTTCCTTTACACCTTCACCGCATCTCAATTCATCCCCAGTCTCCCGCGGCAACACCGCTTGCTCGCGAAACAGATCCTGATCTTTTTCATCCCGGTTATTGTCGTCGCGAATGGGATCGGTTCCTTCCTCACTCTCTCCTACCGTGCGCGTATTCCATCACCCCTCCGTCTCTTCCGCACTCACGTCTCGCACAGGCTTCATCGGCAACTCGCTCCTCGTCGGCTTCACGGACGAGGCGATCCACCTTGGTTTCGACTCGCTCACGCTCTCAGTTCTGGTCGTATACCAGCTACTCAACTTCGGGCTGGCCGCGAACCGTCTCGCGCGAGCGGTGCGCTATCGCCAGGACCTGGCGCTTGAGGAGAAGTCGAACCACAGCGAGTATAAGGCACAGACGTTTCGCGGTTCGCCGTGGCTTGTCGTCGGCATGCTCCTCGGTGCGCTCGAGACGATCCTCGGCTTCCCCGGCGGCGGATTCGCGCTCGCGTTCGTGCGTCGCGTGCTCCGCATGCTCGGGCGTGCGTGCCTCATCGTCGGCGCGTTCAACGGGTGCGTTGTCTTCCTCTCTTGCGTGTGACGCATTCCGATCGCTGACTCGAGCGTAGCGTGGACACAATTGAGGACTTCCACATTCTCAAGTCGGAGGCCGTCCAGCAGCGGCGCCGCTCGAAGCTGCTCGGTCTCATCGGCAACCCGCGCAATAGCACGTTCCGCCAGCTCGAGGGCTACATATACGACCCCACAACGGGCGGGCTGCGCCCCAAGCAGAGCCAACTCTCGATGATGGCGTCCAACGCGCTCGATGAGATCCGCACCATCTCCATCCGCCTCGGGCCCAGTCCGCGGTCCTCAGTCCGGCCGACAGACATGTCGCTGCAGGGATCCTCTGGGCGAGGGACGTCCGCACCGGGCTCATCCGTCGAAGCGGTGGTGCATACGCGCGTGCGCACGCCCCCGCTGAACGTGATCGCGCTGCCTGCGTCGGGCGCAGTNCGCTTCAGCGATGAGGCGCGGTCGAAACACCGCAGCTCCCCTGCGTACTCGTCAGTGTCGCCGAGCGGCACAGGCTACTCCCAGTCCATAGAGGAGGCGGAGGCGTTCGCATCACTTGGCAGGCAGGACTCGGTGCTGTCCCTCCCGTCGTCAGCGATCATCGCCCCCGTCGTGCGCCGGGCACGCACGCTCGCACGGCACACATACGGCGGGGGCCAGGCCCAAGAGGCCCACCGCCGCGGAAGCTCGTACGCATCATCGCTTGAGCTGCTCCAGGTGCTCGCCTCGCAGTTCCCGGGCACGCCGTCCGCGGTCTCACAGAGCTCGTCGCAGCGCGCCATCCAGGGCTCGCACCATCCCTCAGCGAGCGAGAGCAGCGGCGAGACGGTCCTGATGGCCCTCGGCGATGCGTCGCTTGCGCGGGCGGATAGCTGGGAGGCGCGCACGCTCCCATCGCACTCACGCGCGCCGTCGAAGGACCTCCTCGCGATGACCCCTCAGACAATACAGGAGGAGGGCGAACCACGCATGTCCGAGGACAGCACGCTCATCGGGCACAGCAGCCACAAGAAGCAGATGTCGACAGACTCGCAGGTCGCCGCCGTCGCCGCCGGGCTCCCGACCCCGACGTCTATGCGCATCGGCCTCCCGACCCCACCGATGTCCGCATCGCAGGAGGACATGCAGGCGAAGATACGCGAGCGCGCGAGGAAGTCGGCGACGCCCAGTGCTAACCCGCATCCGCCGCCTCCGGTCCGTATGGACAGCGTGGACAGCACGGACCTTCAGGATGTGCCGCCTGCTCGCCCTCGCATCAAGAGCGTTGGAATTGCCCCGCGACGCTACACGCCCACGCCAACAAACAGTAGTATTTATACTCGAGAAAGTGTGGCGGTGGAGCTAGACGAGGTCGGCGAGCCGATGGATGTAAGGAGAAGGAGTAGAAAACTCAGTAAAAGGTCGAAGCGGAACTCGCGGGCCTCGAGGAAGGAGCGAAAGAGTATGGTTGCTGAAGTGGATGTTGCGCCTGTACCTATTACGACGGTGGATCCGACGGACCGTAGTGTATTCGAGGATTAACGATTGTCTTTGTACTACTAACACTGTTCTACTTCCGGTCGAGATTCTTGGTGTATCGTTGTTACGTGGCTCGCTTTCGTCTTTCCTGTAGAGCCACTTTTCTCTTCCCTGTTCATTTTGTATGTCTAGGACATCGCAGAGATACAGTCATACAGATCTATCGATCGACCATTGTGGACAAGATGCTTCTCAAGACGACTGGGATGTCCGCTGTGTTGGTTACACGGAAGCCCCTTCCCTGTAGCCGCTTGGGGATCCTATGGTGGGGTGGATATGAGTACTTTCCACGTAATAGAGTCCGCGTCCATACCAAAGTGCTTCAGCTCCTTCACCTATACAGATAAGAGCAGTGTGCACCTTCGGCTGGCGTGTCATAACTCGATGCAAATCTTCCTCGCTAATGCCGTAGCGTGCAAAGTTAGCATCCGTGATTGTGATCACGAACCAGTCGTCTGAAGAAACAGTTCATTCACTGAGCTTTTGCCCGCTGACAAGTTACGGAACCCACTCACCGGCATCAAACTTGGCTACTTCGCTGATCGCTTTGTCAATGGCTTCCACTGGTGAACAATATTAATGCAAGGACTACCACAAGGACAGTTGACTGTACCTGTGTAGTCACCAGCAAACGTGTACTGCGTCACAAGTTCCATCTTCTCTACGACTTTCCATCTATCCTTGATTTCCGTCGGTAGCTGGTCTGACTCGACCAAGGGAATTACAGGAGAGTCTCCAGACTATGAGCAGAAAGGGACCCGTATCAAGTCAGCAACCCAGGAGACGTAACGCGACGGTACACTGACATGACCGTACATCTACAACGCGTTATGAGTGAATAACATTGTTAAGATTGAAGGAAAGTACTGACATCCCAGACATACTTATCCTTCCGTGTAAGTCGGTTGAACGTCTCCATCAACATCACAGCTACATCGGGAATCAATACTTTGTGACATGCAACCTACCAAGATGGTGCTTACCAGTCTCCATACTTCGCTGTAACCTCCCGTCGTACTGGAAGCGGTACATAGAAGCGCTGATGTCAAACACAAACCGAATACGCTTAGGCCTATGCCAGTCGTGCATGAGAATCAATTGCGGACGTGAGACCCAATAGCGCACTTGATTTGCGGGCGGCCCAGCTCTGGCTTCGCCATCCCTCTGCGCTTGTACACAGTCGCCTCACCAGTAAGACCTTCTGTCAGGCGGCTGTCGTCCAACTCGCCGTCGGTCTGACGTTTCACCCATACACGCTCTTCTTCCCTTGCGGCCAGATCTTCGACACCATCAACATGTGAGCGCCGCCTGAATCATTTGGGGACGTACTCTCCAGGAGATCATGCAACGTCGCGATGTGCGATTCGACAGCGCCGAGCAGTGCCCCGTATCCCTTTGCCTCACTGACCTTCAAATCTAGCTCCTCCAACCTGCGTGCGAGTTCCTGACGAGCCATCTCGCGGGCCCTCTCTTTGACATGATCCGGAACGTTGTTTTTCAGCGCATCGGACACCTGAGAAGACTTAAAGGATGCCATCTTGTCTAGGGAAGTGCGAGACCTGCCTGGTTGATATCGTGGCCCTTGAACAGACGCATATAACCACCGCGACCACCTAATCCCGCAGTATCTCGTCCACCAGTCTATACCAGGATGAACAAAAAATCTTAGGCGTGATCAGAGCAAGAAGATCACTGACCCCGCCTGCCCAAGTATTTCCTCCCGAATGGGGCTGATTGTCGGGATCTTCCTTTCCGAATTTCGGGCTTGACACATCTGTGTTTCCTTTCGGGTTAAACTGTAAGTCTAGGACTTTCTTCTGGGTCGCCTCCCGCGCAGCCTCGAGTCCAAGGTGTTTTACCAGGAGCCTTCACGCGAATGTGAGCGTGTGGTCTCACATCATCGACAACGGTCAAACATACCCATGGTGATCAAGGATCTCGCCTAACTTCGTGATCGTGTCTGGTTTATACACATCGAAGTCGAACACATTCCGCAACGTCTCCTCCAGAGGATCGTCCGCGTACGTTTGCATGTGTCGGACGATGTTGATGAGCTCTGCCATACCATTGGGTCATGCATGAGCTAGACTGTACGTCTGAACACACCTCGCAATGAATAAGGGTATGTCAGGGTCCCGGCCTCGTATGCCTTACGCAGGTCTTGGAACGCGCCTACTAGTCGGGTGATCGTATCCTGTGGCAGATCTGGCGCGAGCTGCGAGAGGAGTATCCGCTCGCTGTTGAGGTCAGGATTTGTCACTGCGTGGCAACTGAAGTTGTCGCCGAGCACTTGTAGGAAATGGTTGCCCAAAAATGCTACCGCAAAGTCAGCACAATGTCGCGTCGCATGAACCGCGGCTTACGATAGCCAGGCCGGTTGGCAAGCAGAATGAGCCTGAAGTCGGGATGGACGGCCAGGTCGCCTTCGCGCTCCTTGACTCTGCACACCCTTCGTCCATCTGCCAGTGTCAACTGGCCGTGCCCTGCAAGGCCCCGGAAGATGGCGACAACGTGTTCGGCGGCCTTGTCTGCCTCGTCGACGACCATGACACGACCATGCGTGATTGCCCGTAGGAGAGGCGAGTCAGTATACTCAATTGTGCCTTGCGAGAGGACTGTTGTGAACATCAGTTGGTTGACTGTGGTATCACGGTGGAGTTGGATGTATTCGCGGGGACGGCGAAGCAACTGACGAATGTCAGTACGCAAGCTTGGTGATCACAAGGCCGCAATACCTGGCACAGCCTGTTCGAGGAATATCAGCCAGTCCCCCGTCAGATTGCATAATGCGCGCACTGACCTGTCGATTATCTTGTTCTTCCCGACGCCCTGCGCAAGGTTTCGGGTTGAGCGGCCACTCCACGGATACCATGTAGTACCTACCTGGTTTCCCAGAAGCACCAAGTGCTCACCCATCTCGAGGTCCATGGCCATATCACGCATAAGGCCCGTCTGCAGGCTATTATCGTAGAAGTGATCCATATGCGGGACATGCGTTTTCACACCCTCAGGATCCCGCGACGCGTCGAAAGCAGGGACGAACATGGCCCTCTGGGCCTCTGAGAAGCCTTCGCCGCTAGAGGGGCGTGTTTGTGCCGGGAAAGTGAGACCTTCCTTTGACACCACGGGAGAGGGGTTAAACTAGTGTGACTATAGTGAGAAATCACAGCGCTGAAGGCACGGAGACCACGCACAGGTGGGCTCTTTCTCTGAATGTTGCATTCCTCGAGGAGCTCGTCGAGGCTCATGGCCTCAGTGCGGGGGAGGAACTCCTGCAGCACCGCTCGCTCCAGCAGGACTCTCATATCTTCTGTGTCTGGCGCCCGGGCCATCCTCTTACAGATCCTGACCAACGCGCGCGTGCCGAGCTTCCTGTTCTTCTGCGTGCGCAACGCGGATCCTTCCCCCGAGTCGGCGCCGGTGAACCTCGACCGGTATCGGTCAGCGAAGTCGAGGAGCGTATCAGCTGTCGAAGGGAGGCATCCCGTTTGGAGCAGGACGGTGCGCTCCTCCGCGCGGGACATCGGCAGGAGCGGGAGGGTGAAGAACATGTTCGCGTGCTCAGCCGTGAGCCAGTCGTTGAGCGGCTGCGACTTGGAGGCGGTTGCAAGGATGCGGAACGAAGGGTGCGCGACGCTCAGGCCGTCATGCTTGATCTAGTGAGCCCGTGAGTGTTGTCGACAGCACGCTTGAAAGAGACGAACAGCATACCTCGTTTTCCGAAGCAGAGCGCACGATCCTCTGCCCCTCCCACAGCTCGCATTCTCGGTCCTGCGTCAGCCGAGCAATCGCGCCCGCCGTGCTCCCCAACGTATCAAGGCCATCCAATCTGACCAGCTTTCCCGTCCACGCAGCCTCGATAAGCATGCTTCGCACCGTCGTCCCATCAACCACCACATTCACGTATCACCAAAACATAGACTTACCTCGGCTCCCACCGCGTCGCCCCGCCCCGCTCGACCACCCGCCGCATGACCAGCTCGCGCCCGCCAAGCTCCTTGTACATCCCCCACTCCTCCGCGTCATACCCGAGCACGCGTGCGAATGCGCGCGCGAGCGTGCTCGTGCTGCAGCTCGCGCCTGGCAGGGACGGTGGCACGAGCGACGCGTCGTACCCGAGCGCGTGCACCTGCAGCATACCGGTTAGGAGGCCCGTGAAGCGCGCAGTGGGCAGGAAGCCGAGTGCCGGGTCCGCGGGGAAGGGGAATGCGAGGAAGGGAAGCGGGCCAGCGGGCACGTCCAAGGTGACCTCTGTACCCGAAGGCGATCCGAAGGTGAGGTTGGCAGACCGTTCGCCAGAGCGCTCCACCTTGACCAGCGTATAGCCGAGCAGGCCTGTACCCTCCTCGTCCTCGGGCGTGTCTCCCTGGCTCCCGGCGGGACTGCCCAGCACGCCGACGCCCGCCTCCTCGAGCTGCCTCGACAGCAGCGCCCACGCGACGAACGGCGCGTGCGTGAGCACGGGGTGGATGGCGAGCACGAGGCGCGCCAGAAGCACGGGCGAGAGCGCGGCTGGCGCAGGGGGAGGGAACGCCATGAGCAACGCGCGCAACTTCGCAAGCGCGGTCTGCGGGAAGGCGGGGAGGGTCGAGCGGGCGCTGCTGTCGAGAGTGGAGCGCGCCTCGCTCGCGTATTGGGTCGCGATGATCACCTGGCGCAGCCGTTCGTAGAGGCTACCGCTGTCGTCTACATTTGTCGGGTTGTCGACCCGGGCGGGGGAGAGCGGCTCGGAGGCACTGGACGTGGTGCCGGAGTGGGGCGCAACGAGTGCCATCATCGCCCCGACGGGGTCGATGAACCGCGCCTGGAAGCGCGAACGGAAGGGTGGATCGAGCGGATAGCCGGGGTACGGTGGCACGGGCGCACCAAGAGCGATGACACGGAAGCGGGTGTGTGCGGGGACGAACTTCACTTCGTCCGTCTTCGCGGTGGGAGACGGCGGTGTCTTGGGTGAGTCAAGGAGCGCGTAGCGGTGTGGGTGGATGATGTGTGTGCCATCATCCAGGTTCCTGTGGTACGCCAACTGGGTGAGAAGGGGCAGTGCCAAGCAGAAAACATGCACGTACATCTCGCGATTCTCTAGTAGGTTGTTCAATAGCTATGATGATTATAGACAAATGCGGTTAGCGGATACGACATAAAGCATTGACCGCCATCAGACAGACTGGTTCTCACAGGCATAATACCACGCTCAGCCTTCTCGACACCCTCAATGATGAGCACTCGCCCATGCTTGACAGCTCGTACAGCGGCACTGTCTACGTAAACGAGGTTCCCTCCCGCGCGTATTTCGCGACCTTGCTTCAGCTCCGTCTCGCCAACGTCGCGGTGGAGGGAGATGTGTTCATATTCAGAGTTGACTAGTCTGCAAGATTGGTATTATGGCACCGAAAATGAGAAGATTCGCAAAGACGTACATACCTACAGAACGTCATGGCTAATCTCCTTGCGTACGGCCCCGGCTGCCCAACGAGAAAGACATCTTGACCTAACAAATACTTCTGCAGTAAGAATCGCACGTTTTCTAGGTTGACTGCGTCGCTCAGATCAAGTATAGTATCCTCCGAGTGTGGCAAACGGGCTGGAGTAGAGGCGTTTGGTACGTCGTAGGAAATGTCTCCGACCTTGAGCGTGCCGATGGGTTCCGCGGCGGGCGTGAGTGATGAGAGAACGTGCTGCAAACGACGAGAAGCCATGTTCAGACTTGCCGTATGGTTGCGAATGGAACGAGCGATTTAAGGCTACAACGTCAGTTACATACGGAGGCTGCGACTCGGGAACACAGAGGGCTCACCTCATATACCGTACCGTAGGCTGCTACTTGCGGTTGCGCTGGCACCTCGGAGTCCTGTAGTGCTGTAGCGACTGAGAAAGTCAGAATTGAATATTCACCGCAGGGCAGGCAGAGTATACTGTAATGCACTGCGGGGCTCCGGTCTGCAAGTGCGGGCATGACAGCCGAGTGCGGGGAAATCATGCTCGGCGACGCCTCGGGCACTGACATTGCCTGCCAATCACGTGGAAAACCTCGATCACTTACATCGGGTCACGATCTCGGCGTGATCTCGGCGGTCTTCCCCGGACCGACCTGGCGCTTAGCCGCCGCAACGCCGAGTCGCTGCACAGCGGCGAGCAGTCATCAAGTCGCCAACACTCCGTCGTCGCCAACCCGTAAACCTCGTCCTTGATAGCTTTGAGAGAGTTAGGGTTAATTGATATGTATCTGGTGTTGAATGCCTATACACTTCTCTACTCATAGCGACTCTACTGGCATAACCCTCGAAGGAACGCACGAACTTAGGGCACTCGCTCCTGCCATGCAAGCAGACAGTAGTATCGACGTTGTGCAAAGTGAACATCGGGGAAGTACTGACAGTGATATATTGAAAGGAGGTAAGCAGACCATCTCCCCTTGCGTTAGATTCCAACCTGAACGATGCCCGTGTCTAGAGTCTCGCGGTCTGCTGCGTCGTCTGGGGCTGTCTTTCTTTCTCTTTGGGCTGATCAATAATGGTGAGCTCCACCTTCTGCTGCTTCGGCATTGCAGCCTAATGCAGAGCAGTGCTCTACGTCATCATTCTCTCTGCCGCACTCGACCTGGTCCCGCCGTCCACGCCAAAGGGCATCATCGCCTTCTGCAACATCTTCCCCTCCATGCTCGCCAAGCTTGGTTGGCCATACCTCCTCCGTGGCCGTGTGCGGTACGCCCAGCGGCTCGTCGGCTGTGCGACCGTCAGCATCCTCGGCATGTGGGTAAGCCGATCGCACCTCAGCGGACGGTGTTCACGGGCTAGCTAACGATGGCTCTGGAGAAACTCAGGTGGTCGCCGCATTTGACAGCCTATCAATGAGGCTGCTGGGCATATGCTGCGCGTCGTTCTCCTCCGGGTTGGGCGAGCTGACCTTCCTACAGCTTTCGACACGCTACCACCCACGGTCGGTAGCGGGCCATAGCGTAGGGTACGTACTTTTGCCTAACACGTTCCTCGGTGCCCATAATGACTTACACCCACGTTTCAGCTATTTTGCCTCCGGAACAGGCGCTGCTGGCCTCGTTGGCGCTTTCCTGTGGTGGGAGCTTCGTGGGCTAGGTGTCAGGACGGGCGTTGGGCTCAGCTCAGTACGCATGCGTCGTATGTCTCTCGATCGTCATCTCACATCTCAGTCCGTCTAGATCCTTCCCCTTGTCATCCCGCTCACGTACTTCCTGCTCCTCCCGCGCTCCTTCACCTTTGCGAGCACAATTTTGCCGCCAGAAGACCTGCCGGACTCTGTGGTCGGAGCGGAGTATACTGCGCTGCCTACAAGCGAGGACGTTGATCAGGAGGCAGATAATGCGAGTGGAGTTGCGAAGCCAAGCAACGTCGCTCTTAGCATGGAGGACAAGTGGAGGCTCGTAAAGCCTCTGATAGGGAGATATATGATGCCTTTGTGTACGTGCTTGCAGCCTTCTCTCTGTAAGTATGCGCTAACGGATCACAGTCTGCGTGTACTTGGTGAGTATGCAGGGTACAACCCGAGCGCTATACTGACCCATCCAATGCTTCGAAGTTTGAATACACAATCAACCAGGTGCGCACAGTCTAGCAGATGGGTGGCCAACATATTCAAGGCATGCAAACCAGGGGATCGCGCCTACACTCATCTATCCCGTCCCCGCCCCAGCAGAACACCCGTTGATGAGCAAGATCATCCAATCCATCCGCGACTACTATCCTCTCTGGCAGGTGACTCACACACCACATCGTCTCCCTGCTGCCCTGTCTGACCCTTCTCGTACAGCTCGTCTATCAAACGTCCGTCTTCCTATCCCGCTCGACGCTCTCCGTAGGCCTCCCGCCGCTTCCCGCCGCGCTCCTTCCTCTCCCAGCCATTATCCAGGCCTTCGTGCTCCTCACGCTCGCGCTTGAGTCGGCTGTGGGCCTCTTCGACGGCGGGGGCGACGGCGGCGCGCTCGCGTTCGGGCTCGTCTTCGGGCTCGTCAGCATCGAGGGCATCTGCGGCGGCCTCGCATAGTACGTCCCCCGCCTCCTAAACTCGGGTCATCGCTGAGCCAGTCACAGTGTGAACGTGTACCATCGCGTCAACCAGGATGCGTCAGAGCGGGTGGAGCTCGACACGGAGGAGAGCCGCGAGCGCGCGCGCCAGGAGCGCGAGTTCAAGATCGGCTCGATCGGCATCGCGGACGGCGCGGGTATATTGCTCGCGAGCATCGTGAGCGTCCCGACGGAGGTCGTGCTGTGTCGCGCGCAGGTTGGCAGGGGGCGCACACTTTGTAAGGGCTTGTAGGAATGAGATGGTGGGTGTGTTTCTTGATTTCACGCTCGGCATGTACAGTATAGCTACGGGTTGCGTATCCGCGTCCGGTATTGGTAATATTATGGTATCCTGATCTCTCCCCTCGCAGAGGCATTGTGCACATTGAAGTGGTGGCCAGAGGCATCCACCGCGGGCGAACTTAGACTCCCGAGCCTCCCCAGAAATGGCGCTGTGGAGGACATCCGGGAAATGGAAAGTACGTCCCTACGGCTACGCGTACCGTACGGGCCGTACGTCCGGATCCGTCCGGTGCGTGACATTGGGTCACGACTCACGCGTGTTGGGTACGGGTATTATGGTACAGTGAAGAGGTTCATTTGAACTTCGAGGCTTGGCGTAGAGTTAAACTCCGTCTTATAGAGGATAAACCACGACCAGGGTGAAGTAGAACCAGTGAGCAAAGCGGATTTACGGTTGCGCTATGCGTGCCTAAACGGGCAAGTCACAAGATACTGCATTTGGAAGGCCGCGGCCAGACCAGTGCGCGTGACGCTTCACAGGTAGTGCTTCCCTGCTCCTGGAGAACCTATACAGCTAAAGGAAGCATCAAAGAGTGTATGGTCCTCGCGAGAGCTGTATACGTGCCCCAGATGAACACCTTGACCAGCCCGTCACACCGACGCCAGTCAGTCACACGTGTGACATCTGCCCGTCTGAGCAGCCAATGAGTTACTGCATCTGCCACCTGTCCGTACTCTCGAATTCAGATGCAAAAATTATTCCATACACTCTTTTGGCGTTTTCATACTCTCAGTGAGCAGGGCATTGTGTTGCTCGGGGTAACTTGCACGTAAGATCAGACTTTCCATATTGGGAAGTCACGTCCGGCGTACGGGTGGCTGAGTCCGTAGGGACGTAGTTTCCAAATCCCGGATTTTCTGGCGCTGTGGAAGGAGTCCGAGTTTCTCGTTTGGATATGTAGTTATCCTTAAATGCTATCCTACGATAATATATTAGGCGGCATTTCGGCTCATAACATTGACTCCGGTGGCACTGACGGTCACGTTCAAGACTGCAAGTGCACTGCTCCGAGTCCGTGACGAGTCAGTACTTCAAGTATTGAGTCAGTGTAAGTATTCAGCATCAGCATCGGAGGAATCCCCTTGAACCCACAGCCTCCAACATCGATCTCTCGCATAATGACTGAACTCACCTCTCAATCCTTCGTGCAGATCCTCGATGTTTGTGACAACTTTCGCTTGCCTGACGTAGGGGAGCTTGTGCCCTGGCATCTCACACCAGAAGATGGATCTCCCGTGATTGGCTTACTACGCCCTCCCGTCGTCGAGCAACTATTGCGCGAGACGGCATGGCACCATCGCATCTATAACTCGAAGCAAGTCATCAGCTTCGCACATCATATCAATACCCCTGCTGCCCGCTCACGGGTGATGAAGGAGCTCTGCGAGCGATGGAGGGACCAGGGCCTCTGGCCGGACGTCGTTGGTCCAGAGAAGTGGCGGAACGAGATGTACCCCATCTACCGCGATCCGTTCGGTCCGCATGACGCCCCCAGTGAAGCCGAACAATCCGAGGAGTCAGCCGATGGCGAGGGTCCACTGCAAGACGATCGTCGCAACTATACGTTTATGATGGAGCGCGCGGCGTGCGCGTTATTTGGCACAGTAACCTACGGGGTTCACATGTCGGTGTACGAAGAAGACCGTGACGACGAGGGAGTCCCGACGGCTTGCAGGATGTGGATACCGACCCGCTCGAAGACCAAGCAAACGTGGGCCGGGTGGCTGGACAACTCTGTGGCAGGGGGCATCCCTTCTGGTCTTGGCGCGTTCGAGAGCCTGGTCAAGGAGTCGATGGAAGAGGCGAGCATCGAGGAGCACATCGTGCGCAAGCATGCGCGTTCGGTCGGAAGCATCAGCTATTTCTACCGGTATGTGCAGCTGCGTCGCGTGGGTGCAATATGGCATTAACCAAGGCTTTTAGATCACATCTTGGGTGGCTCCAGCCTGAGGTTCAGTGCGTGCAATCACTATCTTAGCAAGCTGTGCGCTTCCTCAAACTGGATAGATACGTCTACGACCTACGCATCCCGTCGGGAGTGGACCCTACCCCGTTCCGACCGAAACCCCTTGATGGAGAGGTTGAATCGTTCGATGTCTGGTCATTTACCTGTTCGTAAGTGCAGTGAACTAACATCCTACGTTTCATAGTTACTGCCGCTGGATGAAGTCATCACTTACGTGCGCGCTGGGCTGTTCAAACCGAATACCGCCCTCGGTCAGTCATGCTACTATCTCGCTTACTGATATGACTGAGAGCTTGTTAGTGATCGTAGACTTCTTGATTCGCCATGGCTACATTACGCCCGAAAATGAGCCAAAATATCAGGAGATCATGACGAGACTCCATGGTCGGTTCGATTATGAGCAATGGTCACGGTAATGTACATGACCTGTTAAGTCCGGAGCTCATTGTTCCATAGCAGTGCCGAGTAGTCTTCAGACCCCACAGTGACAGCTCGTCTACCTAGTCAGCGTTACGCATGCCTCGGAATAGAGTGGCATAAGAGTCAATAGACCTGCCCGGGCCTCAGGCCGAGCCTGAGACACACCTCAGACTTTTCGATACTAGTAGTGCCTCTCATCCACTTCGAGTCGTAACGTTCAAACGCGCTGAGTTTGAGCAATCGTATGTGCACGTAGATATCTACTTCCCCACATCCTCATTTCATTCCACCCTCTCAGCCTGATCTGTTTTACACCGCCCAGTCGACTCGCAGTACTTTATATCACTTAGTACCAAGGATGACAGTGTGCGCTTAGATCTGACTAAGCATCTAATCAGCTCGACCCAGTCCAGCCGCTGTGCGAACCGGTTCCGTCTCATCCCCATCTACTGCTTCTTGTCTAACGCACGCACGCTGGAATGGGCTGTCGTTGTCGTCGACTCTGCTCTGCGTGAACTGGGACCTGCTTGTTGTACTTGTACCACTACCTAGCCTTACGATCGCAACGAACACCCTCAAACACCCCCAACCCTCAACGTACTGCGATATACATGGCCCCGGCCCCTGCGCCAGTCAAGCAGACGTCCAGCGGAGGTTCGGACAGGTCAAATTTCAGGCGCATTGAGGACGAGGAGGTCAAGCCCTATGTCATCGTCAGCGACCTCGGAAAGGGGAGCTTCGCAACCGTGTACCGGGGTTATCACGAGGTGCGCGATATAAGTACCACTCTTGCCGTCGACTTGCTATCTGACGAATGCATCTACAGCAAACACACCGGCAGGTAGCGATCAAGACCGTCAGTAGGGCTGGTCTAAGTCCGAAGCTCTTCGACAACCTCCAGGGCGAGATAGAGATCCTAAAGGCCCTGTCGCACAGGCACATTACGCGCCTCCTGGACATTGTCGTAAGTATTCCCGTCTCAGCAGTTTCTACAAATACCTCTGGCATGCCTTGACGGGCAGTCATGGAGTGAGGCCTAGTGTGCTCTTGAATGGCATCCGCCTGAGACAAGTGGGTGTGCATGATCTCACGCAGACGGTGACATACCATGTGCAATGTGAGGTATACCCATGGCGGCCAGCCAGTGGGTGGCCCTATGGTGAGGCCCTGATGTCGTCACAGAGCTGGCACGCCACACTCTTCTCATGTTGCTACTTTTCCTCTTCAATGCGAGACAGTAGCACCATATGTGCGAGATCTATAAGAATCACGGCTAGGTCGACAACATCTCGTGCGATGTAGGACAGTCCTCACGCAGATATCCAGGGCCCTACTACCTTCGGACCCTTCTGCATGCCTATGCCTGTTGTATCGACGTATGGTTCGGACTGTATGCCAACACTGATTTCTTTCTAGCGTGCAGAGAAGAACATATACCTTATCATCGAATTCTGCGCTGGTGGGGATCTCTCGAACTACATCAAGAAGCGCGGCAGAGTGGAGGGCCTGGAGTACATACCTTCTCCTGGGGCAGCGCCGACGTACTATCCACATCCAAGGACCGGAGGCCTCGACGAGATCGTAGTCCGTAGCTTCCTCCGCCAGCTCGGTCAGTGTGACGTCTCTATGCAGCATGCCTCCCTGACGTCCGTATAGCTCGCGCTTTGAAGTTCCTTCGACAACGTAACCTCATCCATAGAGACATCAAGCCTCAGGTCAGTTGTCCTCGTATCCTAGGTGCTTGTGCCGTATTGACGCCAAGTAGAACTTGCTCCTCAACCCGGCATCTCCAGATGACCTTGCGAGAGGTCATCCGCCCGGAGTACCCATCCTCAAGGTCGCTGACTTTGGCTTTGCGCGTTCGTTACCTCAGGCTATGATGGCAGAGACCTTGTGTGGATCACCGTGCGCTATTACTGTGTAATACAGCGTTGCCTCTACTCACATAGATCTAGGTTGTACATGGCCCCTGAAATCCTCCGGTATGAGAAATACGATGCGAAGGCAGATCTCTGGTCGGTAGGCGCTGTGCTCTATGAGATGGCAGTTGGCAAACCGCCGTTCCGCGCGTCAAACCACATCGAACTGCTGAAGAAGATCGACATCTCAAAGGGCATCAAATTCCCCGACGAGGATCCTCAGGCACAAGCGCGGGCGCAGGCTGCAGGCGAGGAGCTCAAGCCGGTTCCGAGCGACGTTAAGAAGCTCATACGCGGCCTGTTGAAGCGCATACCTGCGGAGCGATGCAGCTTCGAAGACTTCTTCGGCAGCACGGCCATGGCAAAGTCAAGGTTTCCGCGGCCAACGCCGGAGGTAGATGATGGCGGCGTTGAGTATGGCGCGGATGGCAAACCAATCATGCCGGAACATCACAAGGTCATCCCGCCGGAGGTGCTCGACCCGAATGCGATGATACCACCCAGCAAGTTCAACTTCAGGAAACGGGAGGTTGTGAGTGGAGGCCCCCAGGGCGGGCCATCTGGAAGCAGGTACGTTGATGTCATATTCGAACGTATTACTTGCACTGATTTGTTTTCAGCAGTCCAGCCGGGGACGTGAACGAGATTGCGGAGGCAGCAAGGTCACCACCGAGGTCACCAAGACAGGAGCCAACCCCCCTGCCAAAGCCTGCGTCTGGAGAGTCATCCGATATCCCTGGAGAGACTGAGGAGGATGGATTACTGAGACGGGAGTATGTCCTCGTGGGCGATAAGCGAGCCGTTGAGATTAATCGCGCCGTAGATGGTAAGCTGATTTAAATCAGAACCCAAACATAGCTGACCTTTCCTTCGTAGAGATCAGCACGGCACGTAGACGGCCATTACACGACAGGCGCATATTCCCGACGCCATTGCCACTATCGAAAGACACGCGCCCGGACTACCCAGACTCTGGGACACCGTCACCTACGAATGCCAACACCACCTTCCCGCCTCCCCCCAACCGCAATGTGCCTGCTCTTTCCTCGTCGCCGTCCAGTGTCAGCTCACGGGCAGCCTCGAACGCCCTTACACGTGCGCTGAGTCTGGCCTCGAAGAAGCTGTTTGGCTCGTCTGGCCCGCGGACGGCGTATTACAAGGAGTACGCGCCATCGTCGTCGTCACCTCGGCGGCAGACGATCTTGTCTGGCAGGTCTCCGGGCTTAGGACTGCAGGCCAACGGTGCGCGGGATCCCATGGAGGACAAACTGCTGGCCACGCTAGAGGAGCTCGCGCAGAAGACAGAGGTGCTGACCCATTGGGCGGACGAGATGTACGAGTATGTCAAGGCCATTCCGCAGAGTAAGTGGTCGTGCTTCTGCGTTATGGTCCTCGGTGGCTTACCTCTTGATAGAACCCTTGCCGGACCCGACTAAGTTCACGCGGCGGGAAGGCGAGCCTGAGCGGCATGCGGCGAAGCGCAAGAACGCAGACATACAGGCGGAATACAACGCGATGACTTGCGTAGCGCTGTACATGCTCCTCATGTCATTCTCGCAGAACGGCGTGAACAAGTTGTGTAACTACTATGAGCACCTACAGATGCGCGATCCTGATGGGGAGTCGGAAGTCAGCGAGGGCTTCGACGAAGGTATGCGCCTCTCTTCGACCGTGTGATGCATGAGCTCAATGATTGCCTTGCACAGCTCTGACTTACTTCGAGGATCACTTCAACAAGTGTCACGACCGCGCTGCGCTGGTCAAGACGTGGTTACCAGCGCAGTACACGGGTCCGCCCACGTTCTTGGATCAACTCATCTACGATCGTGCTCTTAGTCTTGTGAGTGTCAACTTGTTCGTCCTCATCCGCCTTCCTGACGTATTATGCAGAGCAAGATGGCAGCTCGGAAGGAACTAACCAACGAGATGTCGAGTCCTGATGAATGTGAGAAGCTGTACGAGGAGGCACTTTGGTGTCTGTACGCCTTGCAGGACGATCTGCTTCAGAAAGACAACCCTTACATCGAAGAAGATCGAGAGACAATATCGACGTGTACGTCAACCATGATCTACCGTGTTACCCCATGTTCTTACCATTGGTTGTAGGGATCAAGCGGACGAAACTACGTCTCGTCCGATGTCGCGTCCGCATGGGCATGAACGACCGGGATCGGCTGCGCGATGCCAACGCAGATGTGAATCTCTCGGACGTACCCCGCGATCCACCTCCATGGGACGTTCCTATCCTCGTTCAGCAAACCCCTGCATCGCCGCGATAGCACCTCCCGCCACCACCAGACCCCGTTGTTATCATGTACTAGCCATCGGTGATAGGTGTACATTACTGCTAACCATTTCTCCTGTTCTAGACGGCTGCTTTCAGCCGCCCCTCGCTGATTCATACCTGTTGGTCTTTAGTAGTATCTCTTACGCATTTACATGGACCCACTGCGCTCACTGCCGCTGACTCGCTCTGCACTCTCGTCGGTTATTGCATTGTACTTATACATCGTTAAATATGCTTCGTATGCGTCTTCTGATGCCTAATTGTGACGATGCATGCTATCTAAAAGTCGAAGCTTTTGTTGAGATCCTCGTGCAGGTGTTCCCGCATCCCAGGTGGGAGTTTCGGTTTGCCGTTCTCGGCGATGTACCCTAGCGTCGGGAGTTAGTGTACGACATGTTCTCTTGTGAGGCGAACGTACTAAACGGCATCTCAACGCTTTCTTTGGCGTTGAATACGATTGTAGGATGGTCCTGGTGATCTGTCAAAGGGGGTCTTCGATGGCAATACAAGTTTGGGCGACGCACAGTATATGGGATCTTTGCTAAGGGGACTGAAACCATAGTGAGGCGTTGGCGGCAACAGAGACCACACAATGATGGACTTACTCTTATCATGTACAACAAGCTTGGTCACACCCAGAGCGGTATCGGTTGTCATCTGGATGGGTCCTAGATGCCGAGTAGGAAATCCTAGGACGCGAAGCTCAGATGTGCGATCGCGGGGCGGGTCATCCCCTACGAAGAACAGGTGACATCATCTGTAGCACTGCAATTCTTCGCACCCACCTAGTATTCCCTGTAAATTAAAAGACAATCCTAGTCAGAAACACAATTATATGATAGGCGAAGGGTACTCACTCCGTACAAGAAGCACTCGAAACGACCGTCACCGTCTTCCGGAGCGATCTCTTTGTCTGCCTTCGGGTCAAGCAAACACACCTTCTCCAGCGGAATGGAGAGATCCTGCATGAGTCTCAAAACAGGTTCCGTGTGTGCTGTTGCAGCCGCTGACTTTCCATCCTTTGGGCCTTCAGAGGACAGCGCAGTAAGTGTTTGACAAGATGATTTGGACAGGTGCGTGAAGTGCACTTGAGCACTTGGGCCCGCTAAGGATCGCATGTGCTGCAAAGGAGTTAAGAAGACGATCGGTAGGCACGTAGAAGAGAGAGAACCATGTATTCCAGCTCTACCCACTTCGGGATTGCCTTGGAAGTCTCTTCATCGTCCTCCATATGTTCTGCGTGTATGGTTATGAGTAGTAGTGACGATGAATCCAATGAGTTCGTGACACAGTTCCGATATGACTCACCGACAATGTATCTAAAACCCATGTCTTCCGGTGAGAATATTACCAGCCGGGCAGTATTACTTCCCCCTCGTTGCTCTCTAAACAGATGTCGTAGGATCTGGCCGCAGTGACTTTTCAAGAGAGCGCGTGGCACGTGCTCGCGTTGCATTTGTTGGTACCTATTTGCGCAATCTGACATCGTCATCGGTGGACGAGTCGTACGGCTTGTAACTGTGACAGACCCAGATCAGGTATAGGCCCTGAAATGCGGACCAACTGCATATATTAGAATACGGTGCCTATTATTCAAGGCGAGGCAAGTTGTTCTACTAACAGCCTACATCCCAAAGCGCTGCGCTCACTCGCACCACATCACCGAGTTCAAGCACGTTATGCACTCGAACCACCTCTGCCCTCTGCTGGACGGCACAGCTGACCGCCGCAGCCGTCGCCCAGTCCCGCTCGCTCGCAGCCGTCTCGCGCCCCTCATACGACCGCGCCTCGTCCGGTCGGGCCAGGATAGTGCCAAGGAACGACTTGCGCGACGTCCCGATCAGCTGGGGATACCCCGCAAGTGGGTTCCTCCCCGCTGGGCCCGACGGCGCAGTGAGCTTACTCGCGTCTCTCAACATCTCGATGTTCCCTTCCACAGACTTGCTGAAGCCGATTCCTGGGTCGACGATGACGCTCCACCGCCGGATCCCGCCCCGTCCCTTCACCGTGGCCTTCACACGCTCCCCCAGTTCGACGCGGACGCCCTCCAGCACCGCGCCTCGGCCGTGGCCGTCAGCTGCATATGCATACACTGAGTAGTCCTTGTTGGCCGACGCCTCGCCCCGCGCGTGCATAAGCACCACCGGCACGCCCAGTTCGCGCGCCACGCGCCGCATCCGCAGGAAGTGCTCCGCGGACGCCTCCGTGAGCGGGTGGTCGGGCCCCGCGAACGCGTACACGTCGTTGATGCAGTTCGCGCCGGCGCGCACGGCTGCGGCCGCAACGTCCGCACGGAACGTGTCCACGCTGATCAACACGTTCGCCGTCTTCCTAAGCAGGGCCGGGGACGCGTCTGTGCTTTCTGAGTACTCCTCGATTGCTCGGATGGCCTTGATGATTGGCACTACGCGCGAAGTTTCTTCTTCAGGGGAGACATATGCTGCCCTAGGACGCGTCGAGTATCCGCCGACGTCGATGATCGATGCGCCGCCTGCGACGGCCGAGGTCGCGTACGCCAGAGCACTCTGGGTGTTGTTGTGCTTCGATCCGTCGGAAAACGAGTCCGGCGTCGCGTTCAGTGTGCCCATGATGTACGTCGCGCGGCGCTGCTTCGCCTTGCTTGGCCTAACAGCATGCGTCCAGTATGCTGCGGTGGGTGGAACGGGCGGAATGTTCGAGAGCGACGGTGACAGAGGCCGCGAAGGCGTGTCCGCCTTGACTCCGTATCGCGGGAATGGTGTGACTTTGTACATTGGAGCGACGTCTTGATCGGAGCCCGCGACAAGTGCTGCGAACAGGGTGCCGATGGACTTGCCTAATGTTGGGTGAACGAAATCTGGGATCATGCTGCTGAGAGTCAGCGAAGGTCACAGCAGACTGCTAGCGGCGTACTCATTCAGGGGACGAAGGACGAACTCCCTCTCCGCTATGCGAGGATGAGGGACGACGAGTTGACCCGCAAGGTTGTCTAGCGAGGATCGCTCGGCAACCGGCCTTGAGTCAAAGACCTCCGAGTCGTATGTGAGGATATCGACGTCGATGGCGCGAGGGCCATTCCTGAAGGAGGCGACGCGCCCCACAATGGCTTCGATCTCCTTGACGAAATCGAGCAACTCGAGGGGCTGCATATCTGTTTCGATCTAGTCTCGACTAAGCTTCTACTTACTTCAGATGAACTGATGCGCTTACCATGCATGCACAGTTGATGAAATTCGGTTGGTCCACGACATACATCGGCGCGGTTTCATACATGAAGCTCGTGTCCACAACCACTGCCCTTGGTGGACTGCCGCCGCTAGGGGACGTCTCGAGAAGACGCAACGCGAGCTCAATATTTGCGAAGCGGTCGCCCAGGTTGGCACCGAAAGCCAGGGCAGCACGGTGACGATAAAGTACCGGATCCTCTTTTTGCGCAACGGAGGCAAGGAGGTCCGTTAAGGTAGACCTGCCGGCGTGCAGGGAAGAGTCCGAGGCGAGCTCCGGGGTGTCTTGTTCATAGTCCCGTAGCGTCCGCGAGATCTCTACTTCTGCGACTGCGGCGACTGGCTGTAGAGCGTGCGGCTTCGCGGCACGTACTGTTGCGCGCGCTTGTTTCTCTCCGACATGAACGAGGGTGAGGTGTGCCACGGAAGAGGCCAACGCTTCCAGGGTAAGATACGAACTCTCGGATACGCGCTTCGGCGTAGTCAGACGGCAGTCTAGCAAGATCCACTCAGCAACGTACCTTCACGATGACGTCCTCCAGCTCCCTTAAGCATACACGCTTTTCTGCTCTAGGGGAGTGCTCCATGGCTACATCCAGCACCACAGGCTGAAGTGTCGTGCGCTCTTCAGGGTTCACCCCAATGATCGCCCGGCACTCCAAGCCATCAAGCGAGCTGAACTGAACCGTAGGTTGCAAGTGCCTCCGAGAAGCTGTTACTTCCACGCCAGCTGTAGCACCAGATGGGAGTGTCGTCCGTGCTCTTACGGAGAGCTCCTGCGTTTCTGGATGCCGGCCGAGACACAAGGAAGCCAATATTCCCGCGACACCATTCAGTGATGAAGTGGTGGAGCTTTTTGAGAAGGCATTGGTAACCGTTTTCGCAACGGATGCATAGTTTATGGTGGAAGACAAGTCGTCTGCGGCAGCGGTGGACCGTGTGTCGTGTGCGATAGCCAAAGTGACTAGTACCGGCGACGGCACACCCTCCCCTTGCTCCTGAACAGACACATTAAGCTTCAAGTCTCTGACTCGTATGGTATCTCGACAGGCTGTTGAAGCCCACTTGCGATTTACATCTCGAGGAACCTGTCTGTGACCATCCTGAGTCTGTCGTCGTTGCGGTAACATCATCGGACTCACTTGTGGCTCAAACTCATACTATGCACATGTGAAGGTAGTTGAAGAGACCGGGGCCTCAAAACAAATTGAACGTAGTGGCTGTGATGAAAGTGCCATCGAGGAAATTGGTAGAGCACAACCATACGGCGCCTACAGGGCTGCAGGCGCAGCTGACGCCGTCCAGTAGTCACTATGTATCATGGACTTCACCAACTCCCTCCAAAAGCTTGCGAGCTACAGGCAGCGACAGACTCAAGCATCCAAAGAGGCCCTCGATAGAGGTGGCCCGCTGTTGAGGAGTGGTACGTACACTAGACAAGGCAATGAAGGTGAGCAGAAGGATGAGGGTGGCGAAGACAATGTCGAGGACCTGACACGCTGGACCACAACCTAGGATGGGACAACCTCGAAAAGCTTTTCCTCGCTGCGCTGGACCAAGGGGATGTTGAGACTGCCGATGTGAGCCCACTGGTTCATAGCGAGAGAGTTGTGGTTCACTGCTTCGCCTCACGCAGCAATGCCTCCAACTCATCGTCGATCGCTTTCCCGGCTCCCCTCGCGCCGACGTTTTGCAAGGGCTTCGAATGGAGGCTACCGAACCACTAGATGTCGCCCTGAAGTTCTACGATGAACTGCTGGAGGCCGACGAGTCGAACGCAGTGAGTGGCCAGTCACACCTGCGCGCCCTCGTATGTTGACATGTTCAGGCGGTCTGGCGACGGAAAGCAATTGTTCTCCGGAACATGGGCAAGATCGACCGCGCAGTTGAGGAGCTCTCAGCGATGCTTGACACATTCTACACGGACGTCGGTGGTTGGCTGGAGCTTGCGGACATATACTCGTCATGCCATCAGTGCGTATGACTTCACTCGCCTCACTGGGATATTGGGTCTCAACAAGCCTGGACAGATACACCCATGCCCTACAGTCTCTCTCCCATGCGCTCATACTTGCCCCTCAAAGCCCCTTCTACTTCCTCCAGTTCGCTGAAACCGCATACCTCGCACTCGATGTCACACTGTCTCTCAAGATGTTCCTCGTCGCCGTGGACATGACTGACGACGACGACGGGCCTGTTCCCCCTCAAGACTCCATACCTACGGGCGCAACGCTCCGTTCATGGTACGGCGTGAAACTGGTGTGTGCTACCTCGCATATGCGTGTGCCGTGCTGATCATTGTATACAGTGCACACATCGCCTCGTATCAGAGCCGCGGCTCTTGTCTTCGTCGGCGTCGCAGACGCCCGCACCCTCCACGGAGAAGCTGTCGATGCTCGACGAGCTTGCCACAGAGCGATTACGCACGGCTTACTTGAACATCAAGGGCGAGTCGCCGCCCAAGGCTGACAAGGAACTAATCGGTGTCTTGGCTACCATCGTTCAGTAAGGTGTACGTTGCAGTTGCCGTTTATTGTGGCTTTGCTACCTCAGGTATGCGTCCGTTGTGTCTCGGCCTGCAAACCGATTGCCATGTTGCTACGACGCTCAGCCCCGATCTCCCTATCTTGGTCTATCCTCATTCTCTTGGCTGATATGTAGCATGTCCTCACGAGCCACGTTGCGCTGGGAAGTGTAACCGAGTTTGACTCCGATGTCACGGTCATGTCCAGGTCGAACTCAGTCGACCCGTACTTGAATTCATGCTGTTCTCTACATCAATCCCCTGCCCTTGATCGTGATGGAGACGGTCAATGATAGTTCCATCTATCAATGCCTGGACTCGGTTTCGCGTGAAGTGATACGGTGCCGTCTGTCATCCGTCATAGAGTACCTATCTGACTATACAGGTGGTCTCAGGTGACTTGCATCCTACACACCGTATAATAGCCAGCGTATCTGAGCTCGATGCCATCCATGAAGGTAAGCCCAAGACTGCACAAAAACCGTCTTGCTTGCGGTATGTACCCACTATGGTTCGTCTGTTACCATGCGTACCTCAGGCTGATCAAGGAAATACCCTTGCGAAGATACCGCTCTCCACCGCAATGCTACCCTTGCTCCCTGTTGAAGTCTGGGAGCGCGTAATCGATGAGCTCTCGATTCATCTTACCACGCTCTGGAGCTGTGCACTCGTCTGCAAGGCGTGGCAGGCGCGAAGTCGCTTCCACCTCATATCCAAGGTTACACTCACGAACAGGCAGCAAATTTACCGCCTCGCACGACTGCTCGACGAGCATCCAGAACTACGAACAAGAGTGCAAACTGTGCGTTTGCGGCCCGAGAAGCTCGCTGGGCCGATGATGCACTTAACAGGCTTCGCCTCGATGCTCGCGAAGAAGCTTCCCGCCGTGACGTCCTTATGGCTATTCCATTCGAAGTGGATGCCCAATACGGCCCAAAACAATACGTTCCTTCACCTCTCGAGCTTCTCCAGTTTGTTGGAGCTCTCCCTTCGCGGCGTTACCTTCTCATCCCCGCTTATCCTCGCGCGACTCATCTGCTCCTTTCCGAACCTCCGGTCGGTCCAGCTGGTAGAGATCAACGTTCAGAATAGGGTCTTCGACCTGCTTCAACTGCCCACCACACTCCCGCCAGTCAGAAAGATCAAATTGGATGGCCCGTCGGAGGACATTGCGGACTTGCTTGCGCTCCAACTTGATGTGGCTGCCGGAGTAGAGCAGTTCTTCGGCGGATGGGCAGACTTCAAGGAGGACGTCTTGAGCGACAGCGCCATTATGACCATTCTCCGAGCTTCGGGGCCAACACTTCAGCAGGTCTCGCTTCGGTTGTGGAGAACGCCTCCAATCACTCGTCTCCTGCAGAGCATGATGGTGCGTGGGAAGCTCCTGATGCATGACAGCCGCTGAGCAAGCAGAATACGCAGATACAGATGGTGCAGCAGGTACGGTCATAAGTGATACATGACTCAGCCAAGCTGATGTAGATTGCAGCATTATCTCCCTCGAGCTCGTTAACGCTCGCTCCGTGCACCAACTTACAGACGTTCTACGTCTGCTGTTGCTTGCCCAAGCGGCAATCAAATTCGGGGCCATGGCTTTACAACCTGATCGCGAGTATCTCGTCCACGGAGCTGAAGGGGCTGGTGATAGACTTGGATGTTCGTCACATCGTTGACACCGACATGTCTGGCTTCATCAAGGCCTCTCGCAGATTCTGGGACGAGCAACAGCACGCACAGATGGACGAGTTGCTGGCAGACCCCGCTCGCTTCAAGGTTCTCAAAGGGGTTGTCATACGTCTGCTGTGCGGTCACCGCACCCAGTCGCCTGGAGACGATACCTGGAGAACGAGTGTCTCAGGTGGGTTCAAAAGCATGTTTCCTAGGCTCTATTCGCGTGGCATGCTGCTGTATGTGACATTTGCCTCTGCCATGTTTAAACGAATATTGATTCAATGGTTACAGCGGTATTAGTGTAGTAGTCAGGCTAGAATACGCCTAAGGGCAATTAAATCACGAGGCCGCTATGATTGTTTGTACACCGGTGCGTTCCATTCACAACGGCGATATTACGCTCACTCAGTTTGTAGCATGTACAGGCCGGACCCTTGCTCCTTGATCGCAGACTTCTCCTAGTTGACGTTGCTGTCGCTTGCTCGTGCATGCTACTACTGTCGATGGGTACGTCAGGTAGCTCCATGATGTATACTATCCCTCTTGCTGTCTACATTGTAGCATGCCTACGATATGAAGCTTCACTGGGGGCGTGCGATCCCAGGTGCCGCAGAAATCCCAGACTCGAGGTCGGACCACACATAGCAGTGGCACTGGGGAAGACTCAGATGTGACCCGCAGTACAGTACATGACACAAGAGGCCTCCATACTGATGCACTATGCAGAACATCACAGATACTAGAAATACTACGTATACTACGTAGTACGTCCGCGTCTTCTTCGGGGCCGGGATCGCGTTGATCAAACGCGCTGCACACAACGATGCATATGTATGTACGCCGCGGCGCTCCGTCACGATCACCCAACTTATAACCATCGATCATCATGGTGATCCATGGAGTTAAGAGTCCTTCACGTATCGTCACTCCCACCATCGGCAACGCCCCATCTTGCCAGCGAGGTTTTGAGCAGTCTTTCAGGCGAGTCCCTGGCATTTCTCGATGCGACATCCTCTAACGCTGTTGCATTCGTGGTATTCTAGTCGTCACTGCGGAGTGAAGCATGTTGCCTGAGCTACCGACCGAGGTCTGGGAGCGTGTCATCGATCACCTCAGTCAGTACTCGCGCGCTCTCAGCCGGTGCGGACTGGTATGCAAGGCATGGCACGCGAGGTGCCGCTTCCATCTCGTCGTCACGACCAACCTGGCCAACGTGCGCGCGACATACCGGTTCGCGTTGCTCCTCGCCGCGCGACCGGACCTGCGAGCACGCGTCAAGCAGGTAGTCATCCGGGGCGCGGTGCGAGGCCAGACGCGCCCATCGATCCCACACTTCGGGACGTTTGCTCTGATGCTCGCGAAGAAGCTGCCTGCGGTGGAGACTCTCCACGTATACGACGCTGAATGGCACGCCGCGGCGATTCGTCCCAGCGTG
Source organism: Fomitopsis pinicola (assembly GCA_001931775.1). Taxonomy (NCBI): domain Eukaryota; kingdom Fungi; phylum Basidiomycota; class Agaricomycetes; order Polyporales; family Fomitopsidaceae; genus Fomitopsis; species Fomitopsis pinicola. The sequence goes on along the minus strand of MPVS01000145.1, from coordinate 15,402 downwards.
TTCGCGGCTCTGGCCACGTTCACCACCATCACCGAACTCCGCCTCTTGCGAGTCACCTTTCCGTCTCGAACCGTCCTCGCTCGGTTGATCTGTGCTCTACGAGGTCTGACGACTCTCGCTTGTACGGCGCTCACGTTCCGAGTGCAGAACTACCATCACTCTCCGTTGTCCTCCACGCCCCCACGGGTCAAGGATATTCGCTTGGACGGCCCCTCCGATGCCACCGTGGATCTACTTGCGAGGCAGCTAGGTATCGCTGGCTCGATGGAGGTGTTCTCCGCTGGGTGGTCGTATAGCGCGGAGGACTCGCCGGGGGAAGGTGCGCTTGTGCCAATGTTACAACACGCAGGACCAATAATACGGCGTATAAACATCCGCTTGCGACGGGCACCTGGTATGTCCGTCGCTTGTACAGATGAGATTAAAGGTGTGTGTATGCGATTGCGCTAGAATTGTGAGCAGCTACTGAAACATTGGTTACCAGGAACGACTCACCCATCGTTGACTGGAACGCTAAGTCATTGCATACAGCTCATGGAGGTGTACCTCTGCTATTGCCTTCCAAATACGGTCCCAAATGATGATCCCATGACGGACTCGCAAGGGCCATGCTGGCTATACGATCTTATTGCCAGTATTCCCTCTAGAAAGCTGAGGTACTTCTCCTTCCGACTAGATGCCCGCCAGCTCTACGCCAGCACCAATCACCTGTACAAGATGGCGCAGGAGTTCTTTGACCAGCAGGAAGCTATGCAGATTGACGCAATCCTTTCTGACACTATGCGCTTCAAGCGACTGAGGACCGTGCGCTTCGGCCTGTTATGCAACACCCGGACACTGTCACCGGAACAGAACATATGGAATACGGCGATAGCCTCCAGATTCCCTCGGCTCCACGCACGTCGAATTCTTGGGTAAGCTGTTTTTAATTGCAAGTTATCCGGGAGTCTGACAAAGATACTAGATGTGATGTTATGATCAGAGTAGAATGAAAAGCTCACTATTCGGACTCCGCTTGACCAGGTGCAAGACGCTACTAGTAGATGAATTGCTTGCTGGCATCTCCCTCATATAAATACCGCGACCGCGTCGCTGCTTCATATTCTCTCCCCCACCATGTCTCTTGCCTAGTCTCGTATATCCGCACTGTCCACGATGTACCCCGTGTGAAGCACATCCACGCGCCATGATGCCTCCACGCGCCGTGCTGGGCAGTACTAGTATATGCCGCCCGCGAGCCTCCTGGACTGCCCCGCCAGCGTGAAATGTACATGGCATAGATCGCAATGAGGAGTTATCCCTACGGATTCCGTAGGGATATAACATCACGTGGTCCGTGTTGACACGTTGACACCCGGCGGGCGCTCCTGTAGCTATGACGTAGCCGGTTCTCTTTAGGTTACATTCCTTCCCCTTTCGGTGTCTGGTTCGGTTTTTTCAGACTTGTTGCATTTGCCTCTCCATTTTCTCGCGTTTTGGACTCCGACTCTGGCTTCTGGTTCCATTCATGTTTCGATGGTTTCTGGCTCCGGCGTGCATGTATAAGAGGCGGGCCTGCACCGTCGAATCGATCACCTTTCTTCCCCTTGAAGTTCCCCCGTGCGGACGAGCAACGTGAGAGTTGCGCGTGCGATGACCGTCTTCTGTTCGACTTCGCAAGCTCTCGGTAACAGCTCGGTAGCTCGCTCTCGTTCTTCGTTCGTCTCGCTCTCGCCCGTCGTCTACTCGTCTGATTCTCACTCGTCACCGTGCGCCACTTCGAGTCGACCCGCGCGATCGCTACATCGCCGTCTGTCCCTCTCGGGCCGGATAAGACGGAAGGAGCCAATGGATCAAGAGAAGAGGTCGGTACTGCTCTTCGACTCACCGCGTGTTCTCCGCTCAAGCACTCCGTAGCTGCTGCAATCGACGGTCTCCGAGTCAGCTTCACGGAGTCGTGCGGCAACGTGACGTCACTTCGATGTATACTAGTACCTTCGAGCTATGGGCTCCTTAAGACATCCACTCCATACTGCATGCGCCGACTCTAGAACACTCATATCTCATTCCCCACGAACTCTATCGGCATACCCTTCACTTGCACGCGTTAAGCTCACATCACCTTGGCCTTGTACGACCCCGAGCGCTCTGTCTTTGCTTTTACGACATCGAACGGCACGGTGTACCTCACCTCCAGCTCAATCGACGGCAACAGAACGGCGAGCACATCTCTATAGACCAATCATCACCATGTCCACGCCTGTCGATAGTAAATTGGGCAAAACGCGGGAAGCGAACTCTGCGGACACGTTGCGTTCGTTTTTGACATGTTCGAAAACCGCATACCTTCAGGCCATTCGCGATGGGAGAGGAGACAAATGGATAGTCGTGATGGGCAATGAGGCCGGTGGTGCGTGCTCCCGAGCCTGTCTTCGCAGCAGTCAACTGAGGTTGGACCCCCTGTCGTCTTGCGGTGCACTCTATTGGCAGACCTCGACTCGCTCGCATCTGCCATTGCGTACGCGTGGTACTTGTCTGAAGTACTACAATTACCCGCAGCGGCCCTAGCACAAACACCACGCGATGACCTGCATCTACGGGCAGAGAATGCCCACGCGCTCAGTCTCGCCGGTGTCAGCGTCGAGGACTTGCTCTGTGTGGATGAGGCTCATCCTACCCCAACTACCTCCCCTTTCCCGTCTACGACGTTCGCTCTTGTGGACCACAACCGCTTAGGCACGCGCTTCTCCGAGAAGAACCCTACCGCACGCGTCATCGCTATCATCGACCACCACGTTGACGAGGGTTTGCACACCGACGCCGATCCTCGGATTGTGACTCCTGGGGTGGGTAGCTGTTCGTCACTTGTCGCCGAGTTCCTGCAGAAGCATTGCTCGAGAAGGGTACCACAGGAACTGGCGACGCTCCTCCTGTCCTCAATCATCATCGACACGGGTGGGATGGTACCAGGCGGCAAGGCGGTCGAGGTTGATCAGAGAGCGGCCGCGTTTCTCGCCTCCAACTGTACGCTCGCAGCTGCCGACGTTTCCGCGCTCAACGCGGCACCCCCCTCCCTGCACGGTTCTTCGGCAATCCAAGAGCTCAACGCTACTCTACAGACAAAGAAGAACTCAGTCGCGCATCTGGGCGCGCGTGACCTCCTCCGGCGGGATTACAAGGAGTACGCGCTGACACCTGCGTTCGCCCCCGGTCATGAACTCCTCATCGGCCTCGCATCTGTCCCCCTTAGCTTATCGTCCATCGTCTCTCGGGATAGCACTCGTTTTGTGGCTGACGCCAAGGAGTGGATGGGCGACCGTGGGTTGAGTGCACTCGGAGTCCTCACGTCGTTCCGGGATGAACACAAGCCAGGGAAGGGTGGGAAAGGCAAACACCGCAGGGAGCAGCTGTGGGTCGTGCATGCTCGGGACGACATGGAAGGCGAGCTTGCGCAGATACTATTTGATGGTCTGGAGGGCAATGAGGAGCTGCGGATGAAGCCGAGGAAGTGGAAGAAGGTCGGCGTGGAGCCTGCGGTGTGGGAGAAGGTGGGAGGCCCGTTTGGCGAGGGGTGGCGCGTCGCGGCGTGGAAGCAGAAGAATGCGGATGCGACGAGGAAGAAGACCGCACCTATCGTGAAGGCGATCGTGGAAGGGCGCGATGTGTAGGGCCGACCGCAGAGCCTCTGTCAGTATCCTCTGCAACGACCTGCCCTGACGAACCGATGTCCATCATCATAGTTTCATCTCAGAACTGCGTAATTTTTGTCGTCCACTGTCCAGTGGTGAAAGCAACGGTAGGATCACGGCTGCAGGTATCCAGAGCTCTTGGACGAATGTGATCTGATAGAGAATATGCAGCATCGCTGTCTCGTATGAGTGCGATGTCTCAGCATTGCCGCCCCGCCGCCGGCGGTGCAACTTCCACGGAGGTGAGAGTTCTCGAGTTGAATATCAGTTCTATCATATTGAAGTCCGTTGTAGAACTTATGGCTCCACGGCTATTTATGACATTGAACCACATATATCCCAACTCGTCATGTGTGGGAGGCATCACAGTACCGGTTACCACGGATCGAGTATGCTTTAGCAGGGCTGCCGGACGGTAGGTAGTATTGATATCGGACTGATGCAACATCGCGTTTGCTACGATGAGTCATCACGGCATGCCGTGTATCAGCATGCATAGAGCCTACCAACCTCTTTCACATATGCATACATCATGGAGAGGGCATGGGCCTTCCCCGGGGCCTCCAACAACATTGCAAAACCTCCAAAGCGGGTACAATGACACTTTCATGTGTGGTAATAGAGTTCTCGCTCTTTCTGCTGGCTACGGTGCGTGATGTCTTCCTTCAAAGTCGATCACTTTGGCGTGACACCGCGCTGGCACTGTGGCAGGCCAACTGTTCGCACCCATCGCTGCGCCTTCCCCGTCCGCGTGCTAGACACTGCCGACGTCGTCTGTTATGAGAAAACGAGAAACCGCAATCCGGATCCGGTACGCCTTCCGAGGCTGCTGAACAGCCCGCCGCGCTGGCTGCCAAACAGCCTGCCGAGGCATGTGCTAGCGTGGATACATTGAGCTTGCGAGGGCATGTACTGCATCCTAGGTGCGTGACGCGCCATGCGCCTTACCATCTAGTATGCTGAAGCATGGACATAGGAAGCAGAAAGGCATATGTCTCTTGTGGCCAACTTGAACGTGGACCGCAATGAGCCTTCCACTTGGACCTCTCAACAACACACTCGTCTTCAGGAGACGGGACGGGCACAGTGAAACGAGACGTTGCGACGTACTTGAGGCATATTACCACATGGCTTCCTCGGGTCTTCACACAGCGGTTGAGCCCGATCTCTTGGGCTGTGGTGATCGCAACGCTGCGGCCGTTGTCCGAATGTTCCTAAATCTGTGTGACCAATCTTCCTCCAGGGTACAAAGGCCAGGAATCGCGTTCTCGCCCTATCCACTCTCATCGTCGGGCCGGTGAGTGCTATGACTGACCGTCACGATGACCCCGGGTTGGGTAGAACTTTGGGTGCTACTCTCATCAACGGTATCGTTACTCAGTTGTACGTCGCCCCCATCTATTACTCGTTCACGTTCTTCGTTCACTTAGGACTCTCTGAAGACTTTACGGAGTGGCACTCTCACAAGCAGCATATTACTTCTGGGTCTATCGGAAAGACCCGTGGCGGTTCAAACTTCTTGTGCGTGAGATCTTGACTTTCGGAGGCCATCGTTCTAACTACCTCTCATAGGTCGTGGTGTGGCTGTATGTGCCCGGGTCTCCGCCCCAGTATCAGCATTGACTCACGCTAGGCTGATAGGCTCCTAGACAGCGTCAAGACCGCGACGGCCCTCGAGGTGAGTGGGCAACATATCACATCAACACAACTTACAGAAGCACTGTCCTAGGCTGTCTTCGACGAGATAGTCTTCACTCATGCCGACGTGCGTGCTCTAGGAAAGGCCCCTATGTAAGTCTTTCCGTTAGATTGCTGATAGCTGCTCACCTCCCGTGTGTAGAGCCGACGGCGTGAGTTCCTTTCGTATGTATCAGTTGTGTGCCAATATCCTGATGCGCCTCGGGCTAGATTGAGAATACTGTCGGAGTGAGTCGCGTTTGTCTTGTTTTCTATTATTGCTGAACGCTTCCTCGTTCCAGTGGGTCCTTGTATTCACGGTCCACTGGTGAACAAATCGGCATTGCTCTTGTGTGTACCCGGTGATGTTAAATGCGTTGCCAGCTTCTACATCCACAATATGAATCAAGGTGAGCAATCAACAGTAGTTGGTAGTGTGCAGGCGAGCTCACTGCTTGGGTGCTAGTTCTTCTGAGCTCTCACATGAAATATCGCATCCTTGCTATAGTCGGTGCCGTACGTACCCGTATCACATGTACTCCGGCCGCTTCGAACTCAGCTGCTCACACCTTGTTAGGTGTTCTGTGCAACTGTGACTCTCGGTACGTAGCAAATCCTTTGAGACGGATGTATCAACTAATAAATTTGCATCAGTCGCAGGCTCTGTAGGTCAGTGCGTTTCACAGACCTGCTCATGTGACATCTGTTCAATGAGCACGGCTCCTTCAGCGATTAGTCTCGTTATGTGAGCAGTCTCTCCTAATATCAGTCCTTTCGCGCCAACATGATGCCTTCGAATACACTGACCATGGCCCTAACATTAGGTATCGAAAGAAACTTGCCCATGTAGTAAGCTCTTTGAGTTGCTACATTGAATCCCGACTCTGAGGCTCCCGTACAGGCGTTGGGGGCACTCACTCCGCCGTGCATGGTGTTGATCACAGATATCTATATTTCCTTCTTCCTTTGGTGGGGTCTGCGCGGTTCTAGACCCTACTTCAGCACCCGGTTCGTACTACGCTATCGCTTGTACCATGCTTCTGAGAACTCACATGATCTACAGTACCGAAAGAATGCTGGACCGCCTGATCAGCTACACAGCTGAACGTGGTCTTCTATTGTGGTACACCCGGTGAATGCATCGCTCGGACGAATAGAAGCTGATTGCTTCACAGTTTGGTGCAGTTGATTTGTCTTTCCGTCGTACGCCTCGAATGTACCTCCTCAGGGACTCAGGGACTGACGGTCGTCACGCAGTATACGTATGAACTTGCTTCGGGTACCCATGGTGTGACAGCATCTGTATTCTTCATTGAAGGTCCTGGTGCGTGTTCCCAAGATGCTTATAGCTCCCCCAAGTTAGCTAGCTTACCCGACCTTCTTCTCCCAGTCTATTTCAACTCGGGGATGGTGGTGTATGTGGAAGCTTTTGTATCGTGCCGCCGCCAAAGTGTTAACATATCTCTAGGCTCAACGTGCGCAGGCACGTGCGAGACACGCTCGCCACTCGCCGACGTGCTGAAGCGATGCCCTTGGAACGAAGAGGCCAGCCAGCCGACAAGAATTACATATATGCTAGGTGAGGTCATGCGCACACCAAGGTCTCCTTGAACGCTCACACAGTGTACTGCTATCCCAGTGAGCTCTCTGGCAAGCCGCACAGCGCGTCAGCTACCGTATGATCTAGGCCTGGTCGAGGTAATGCGAGATACAGTCCTATGACATGTAACAATATTTGTGATCCTGTATCAATATGGAGGTATGATGGGTACGCCGCAGTGGACGTACAGGTTCTTGGATGTCTGAGGTCTCCTACGGTATGGGCGAACAGTCGAGTAGCTGTGAACTGGCCCCACTATTGTGAATGAAAATGGTACGTATAACATCATAAATCCATGTAAGGCGTCAGGCCGCCAGAATCTGCGGGATGAGTAGCGGCCACCGTGACTCGAGTATCAGAGTCGAGAGTCGGTCTAGGCGCCCGTAAGTAGGATGGTTACCATAACGGTGGCTGCTCTTGGAAGCATACGTAAGCCACGTGGCTGCCATCGAAACTTTAGATCGCTGACTGTACAGGAGCATCCGCCGCTCTCGTCACCCTCACCCGCAACGACCAGCCCAGTACCGCCCCGCCTCAAGAAAACATGGGAAAAGGTCTGTTTCGTCGGCGACAGCAACAAAACCGTAGTGCTGATCGCATTGCATTGCAGTTCACGGATCCCTCGCCCGTGCTGGCAAAGTCAAGTCCCAGACCCCCAAGGTCGAAAAGCAGGAGAAGAAGAAGGTCCCTAAGGGCCGTGCCAAGAAGCGTATCCTCTACAACCGTCGGTGCGTAGACATGACCAGGCTGGTCGACGAGTAGGATTCTGACGATACGATATAGCTTCGTGAACGTTACGACCCTCCCTGGCGGCAAGCGGAGAATGTGAGTCATCCTCTCATTCACGCTATCTCGCCGGCTCTGGCTGGCTTTTGAAGATGATACAACAAACCATAGCATAGTTCACACTGAAAAACCTGTGTTGATAACCATTCATCTTGTCTTTCGCTCCTATCTGACCCTTTCGCTTTTTTGCTCGACCGCGCATTCGGCATTGGTGCTGACGAATCCCTCCCACAGGAACCCCAACCCTGAGAAGTAAACCTTCTCTCTGCTACACTACCGACGCTCAGTCGTCGATGACGGGTACTCTCGCGTCCCGTCCCTCCACCGCGGACGTTGGTCCGGGACCGCTACGGGCTTGAAGAATCGTATTGCTGTTGTATTGCTCGCACTCGCTCGTCTCGTATGTTACCTCCACGCATGCATATGCCCCCAACACGATTATGATTCAAGGGCACATCACCCTGAGATACCGAGTGTCCGGACCTGCCTCGACTGTTCAGTATGTCTGTTGGTGTCACTTGGTGATGATGTGGACTTGCTTCAAAGACCAGTCTATCTCAACGGCAGTAGACAAGTCCATAGTGTCTCGCCCATTCGTTGTAAGTACACCGCCCGAATGTAGACAGATCGATTCGGTGTGGGCAGCCAGCCTGGCAACAGCTGGCTCAGCTATATGGGTGACAGATGTGAGAGGTCTGGTACCGAGATGGGCGTGTCCAGCTGTACCCATCCATCCTCCAGATCCTACTGCATGGGCTACGGCCATGTACCAGACCAATGAATGGCTGTATGCAGACTCGGATAGCATTGGAAAATTGTATGCACGTGATGGGCCATTCGCACGACACCAGGTTTTGTGAACGAGCCCACGGCCAGCGGGGCCCACTGTCCTCTCACTTAATTTGCTCTCGCCTGAGCCCCAGGCAACAATGGTCCTGCTATGCTATACCGTCCTGAGCTGTCCTGCTCCGTGACAATATGTCACGTCCATGTTGGAGGACGTCCGAGTCATTACAAGTCATATTTGTCGGTGGCTCGACACTGATATCTTTGACGTCCCTGAGCTGCTTGCTCCACGGCATGGCCGTGTCATTGTTGGGGGAAGAGATTCAGCATGTCTGTGATATGCAAGACTCGTTGAACTAAACTCACAAAATCTTCGCAGGTGCACCCAGCGCCGCGCTATGGCGGACAGCTCATACATGTCCAGAAGATACTATCTGGGCCAAGGGATCCAAACCGAGGTGAGTGTCCGCATAGTCGATATACTGTGGTACTGACGACGTAAGCCTCGGGAAACTCAGTCGTCGCGTTATGGCTCCATACAGAAGGAGCAGAAGGATTGTCCCATCGTGCGCCTTAACCTGGCATTCACGTTGACGATACTGAATGATGGTGCACTTCGGGGATGATTCGGTGTGGGCAGCCAGCCTGGCAACAGCTGGCTCAGCTATATGGGTGACAGATGTGAGAGGTCTGGTACCGAGATGGGCGTGTCCAGCTGTACCCATCCATCCTCCAGATCCTACTGCATGGGCTACGGCCATGTACCAGACCAATGAATGGCTGTATGCAGACTCGGATAGCATTGGAAAATTGTATGCACGTGATGGGCCATTCGCACGACACCAGGTTTTGTGAACGAGCCCACGGCCAGCGGGGCCCACTGTCCTCTCACTTAATTTGCTCTCGCCTGAGCCCCAGGCAACAATGGTCCTGCTATGCTATACCGTCCTGAGCTGTCCTGCTCCGTGACAATATGTCACGTCCATGTTGGAGGACGTCCGAGTCATTACAAGTCATATTTGTCGGTGGCTCGACACTGATATCTTTGACGTCCCTGAGCTGCTTGCTCCACGGCATGGCCGTGTCATTGTTGGGGGAAGAGATTCAGCATGTCTGTGATATGCAAGACTCGTTGAACTAAACTCACAAAATCTTCGCAGGTGCACCCAGCGCCGCGCTATGGCGGACAGCTCATACATGTCCAGAAGATACTATCTGGGCCAAGGGATCCAAACCGAGGTGAGTGTCCGCATAGTCGATATACTGTGGTACTGACGACGTAAGCCTCGGGAAACTCAGTCGTCGCGTTATGGCTCCATACAGAAGGAGCAGAAGGATTGTCCCATCGTGCGCCTTAACCTGGCATTCACGTTGACGATACTGAATGATGGTGCACTTCGGGGACAGGTGCGGATCGTGTACAAATCGTGTAGTTTAGTGTCCTTCAACTTGTATACTGTCGTTTGATCTTTGTAATACTATACTCAAGGAAGGCCCGTAAATATCAGAATGGGACCCAAAGGGGTGTGTTGTGTCCCAATAATCCACAGAAATTTCGGAATATATTCCGCGATCGTGTATAGATGCTATGGTAGCCAGGTCGGTATCCACATGGCCGACAGGTGGAGGTGGGTACAGGCTGGATCAATACACTTCCCGATCTGTCTACATCACATGCCTCGCTGTGTACAGCTGGGCGGCCTCCCTGGGCCACATGGGAGACCCAGCTGGTACCCACCCCGGTTACAGTGCGGCGGTGTAGGCTGTGCCGGGCGACCGAACGCAAGTAATGAAGACACCCTTGAGCTTGAGTCTATATCGGGGGAAGACTTGGGATATATTGTCAAGTTGCTTTTGTCAAAGCCATACTTCACCGTGACCTTCACATCGCACCTGTAGGTTTGGTCAGAGTGAAACCGGTGAAGGGGTACTGTGTGAGTAGCCTCAACTTGCGGAAGTCGATGAGAAGTAGGGATATCATAGTACATATAAACTCTTTTCAGATACTCTGTTTAGGCGAAGGCGCGGCCGGGCGGCATAGCAGGTCGATACGAACGTATTCCAGGTTTCTGAACGGCGCGGTACTCAAGAGAAGAAAATCGATTTTGGGGAAATGTTGCTCATGCAGGAACTCCTGCGCCAGCCTCATCAGTTGAGAGGGATCATTGCGCGTATTTGATTCAGTGGACGTCCAGCTGTATGGACACGCATGTGAACTTCGTGGTCGTGATACTATCGAGGAGGTTGTGTAGCCAAGGAGTCGCGCTTCGACACCGATGATCTCTCAATCTACAGACAATAGCTAAGGTGAAACTATAGCAACACAATGCACGGACTGAGTGTCAACGGCTCGTACACTGTCAAAACACGGAATTGTCGGAGCCACGTGTCTGACGTACCTGGTGATGCAGAGCGGATTCCGTCGGTTTCTGGGTGCACAGAGGGACTTGCGCGTCGGAGGATGGGCCCTGTGATTCGGATCATAGACAGAATGGCTGCCTCGGAAACTACTCCACAAGCAGATGTGAGGTATCAATGAGGCTGGGGGCACCCATGCAGCTTACTATGCGTCTTCATGCGATACGGCTGCTTGTATCAGTTGCGCGGCATGCGGAGCCGGAAAGACGACCAAGAGTGTGTGCAGGGCCATTAGAGGCCCTTCATGCAGGTGCATGTGTGGGGCATATGTCAGGAGACGCTCCCGGGGGATATCGATGGAGCTCAATTCTGCTACACGGCGAGCAACGTGCCTCTGGCTCGGGTGACGCAAACAGAATCAGTCTCTAACCACAATATCAGCTCTGCGAATACATATCAGTGCATACTAGGCGTAGAACGATCAGGAAGGACCTACAGCAGCATCCCGCGCGCATGGACCTTGGAGAACATCGCCCTAAAGCCGTCTTCCACAGCCGCTACCCAGTCATCTTCCATTGACAACGCCGTTCGGGGGCCGCACGTCAGCCGTATTTGGACGACCACCAGAGCCTTGAAACGAGCAGTGTCCGCGAGCATCGCGTCCATTTGTATGTATTCCTGGCCCTGTAGGAAACCCTTCATGGCGTTGACTAAGTCGGCCGGATTGATATCGACAAGATGCCGGGCGTCGAGGTCGATTGTCAAGCCCTGGAGGCGCGGTGAAGTGATACTTGCGATGAGCTCGTGCAACCAGGCCGTACGGCTAGAGGGCGCAGAATCGGAAACCGTTGTGCCGGAACGCATGGACAGGCAGCAGCATAAAGTCAACAGACGTAGTGCGGCGCACGTGGCAAGCGTGAGCGTCGGAGTGACTGTCTCTGGTGCACAAGAGTTAAGAGTACTGTCAATGGCATACATAACATTCCGCATACCTGCGGCAACACCTTCAATTTGCTCGCTGGACTTCTTGGGCGTCCGCCATAGCCGTAGAGACATCTGGTCAAGCACGGGTCCCGCACACTGTAGGATAGTCATCAACGCGCCGTCGCTCCATTGGTCTTCCATGGAGTCCGTCCATCCGACGGAGAGATGAACGACTCCGCGAACAAGTTCCGTATCGCGCGCGATCAAGTCTGCGACGCCGTCTGAAGCACCGTCGAACCGGAGCCATCTGATCGGAGGGAGCGTACCCGCGAACGCGAGTGGGTTCCATTCCTTGGATTTGACGGTCACATCGACGACGTTGAGGAAGAGCAGGTTCGGCAGCCCGCATATAAGCCGTGCGAGGACCAGTTTGGTGGGGAAAACGACATTGGACAGGCGCAGCTCGAACACGGTAGCAAAGCTCGACAGGTGCAGGAATGTGTTTGGGCGGACCGTGTGTTGCTGCCACTCCGCGTAGTACACGCAGAGGACCTGCAGCGAGGGGAGCTTCTTCGCGAGCATCGACGCAAACGTCCCAAGATGCGCGATGGGCTGTATGCGCTGGCCGCCCCATATCTCTGCGCCGAGTACCCGCTCGCGGAGCTGTGGTTGCTCTTGGAGCAGATGTGCCAGGCGGTGCACGGATCGTGGGTGGCGCAGGATAATCTTGGAGAGGAGATGCAAGCGACAGCGCGCCTGCCACGCCTTGCATACCAACGCGCATTGCCTCAGACTGTCTGAGTCTTCCCAAAGGTGGTCGATGACAAGCTCCCAGATAGTGATGGGAAATTCGGGCAGCATGCTAGAGGGAGACTGAGTGCTAGTCAAGAAATCCGTCAGCTCTCAAAGAAAATATGCGCTACCGCGACGTACGCTCACCGGTAGTATCTCTGGGAGCTGAGATAGGGGGGTATTTCTCGCTTTGTGACTCTTATTTGGACAGCGGTGCCCGCTCACGACGCTCAGCTGCATCCACGTCGAGTCATATCAGACCACGCTGTCGTGCATGCGGGATGGTGTAGACGTGCAAAACCAGGGCCGCTGCCACGAACGACATGGGAGTCCAAAGCCAACGTGCTTGACATGTGCAGCCTCAGAAAGACATTACACGCGTGTTGATCAGGCCGAGCGCTGTTGACCATGTCAGTACAATACTGTATTGCTGGGTTGGACAAAATTCGATATCAGTCGTAGTAGTAGGGGCCCACTAGCACTGGCATCGGAAACGAACGTCCCTACAAGGCTTTGATTCGCCACTGCCATCACAGTTTCGCATGTTCTCCGGGCCCAGGGGGAACACCGCTCGGGTTGTACCTGAGCGCCTTCCTGTTGTTGTGTACGTCCTCCGTGATGCTCTTGTAGCCCGCCACCGTCATCAGGATGTCCAAGTCCTGCGCAGCCCCACGTAAGTCCTCCGAAAAGCCGCAAGTGAGAATGGTAGACACGCGCCGCAAGTAAGCTCTTCATGACATGCCTGCACCCATACTCGCCCTCGTGCGACATGCCCCAAACGTACAGCCGGCCGACCTCGACGACGTGCGCGCCCAGAGCGATCGCCTTGAACACGTCCGCACCCGTCCGCACCCCCGAGTCAAATATGATCGTCATCTCTACGAGCAAGTCATTCAGTATGCGGCGACGGAGAGGAGGGACACGCACTGTCGCCAACGGCCTCGGCGATCTCGGGCAGGACCTCCAAGCTCCCTACAGCACCGTCGACCTGGCGCCCCGCATGGTTCGTCACGACGATGCCCTCGCACCCGACCTCATAAGCCTTCAGCGCGTCCTCCGCGCTCTGTATGCCCTTGAGCACGAACGGGCGGCCGTTCGAGATGCGTTTCCACTGCCGACGCGGTCAGCGAAAGCCGTATCATCCATTGAGGGTACAGCGACTGACCTCGCCGATGAGCCAACGGATCTTCTCCCACGTGTGAGGCTTCCCGTGCCAAACACTATGGTCAATCCATTTGCCAGGGTCCTTCTTCAGCTCCTCCCCGTGCTTCCGCATGAACACCGGGTCGGACGTTCCGATCTCATTGCCTACCTATATGCGCATGAGCACACGTTTCGAGCGCGGGGGTCGGTATACTGACCGTGTTCGGATAGTAGAAAGTGTAGTTTGCGATGTTGATGTCCGTCGGCCGCCATGCGAGCTGCCAAGTGTCCGTCGTGAGCATCAGGACGTCGTAGCCCGACTTCCATGCACGGGTGATGAGCGATAGCGTCTACAAGATCAAGCAACGCGTTAGAAGGGGTTTGACGTTCCGGCGCCGTGGTGCTCACAATCTCGTCGTCGTGCCCCATGTACAACTGGAAGAACCGTGGGCTCTTCGCATCACCTCCAGTCGGCCCGCTGTACGAGTGCACGCTGTTGCTCTCATTCTGGGTGGATGCGCCGAGGTCATTGGCCTTGGCCACATCCTCTATCGATTGCGATCCGGCAGTGGACAAACAGTACTGGGAGGAAGTAAGCGGGTAAGCGACGTGCCAACGAAGGAAATACCGGGACACGTACAGGGATCCCAAGCTCCCCAGCGATCTTTGCAGGAACCAGTTCCCCCAGAGGATGGTAGAGTTTGTTGATACCAATCGGCGCAAACATGATCGGTGCAGGTAACTTGTGACCGAAAATCGTCGCTGCTCAGTGGCATGAGTGAGAGGCTACAGTGCACATATACAAGACGCACTCGTCAAGTCGCGGACATTCGTGTCGACAAGGGTACGGGGGATGATGCGCCACCTGTAGAACGCCTCCCTGTTTGCGCGATCCGTCCACCCTATCCCGGCATTCGAGTTGGCATAGAAGTACCCTCTGTCGGTGAGCTTCTTCTTGGTGGACTCTTGAAGCTCCTCGGGGTGGACGGAGAATGTAGGTACTGCACGACACGCGCGGCGTGTCGATCAACCTGGATTGATCTGCAAGTCACTGAGGACTCACGTTCGCCAGTCTCTCCTCCTCGTTTGAAGACCTCCCTCTGGTAAAGCGAATAATGTGGCGACGGCCCTTTAGGCTTGTTCTCGGGGTCCATAGCGTCGAGTGCTCGTAGGACGTTCCCTGGAGGCAGGTAGAAGGGTAAGCCAAGGGTCAAACTCTTGTTGGAGCTTGGAAGGGGCCATGTCAGCCTATTTATGCCTCGGACATATAACCTGCGGGCTGGGAGACGGTGTGGTGCATGACATCACCCATTCGTGCAGCATACGAGACCTTCTGGCGAGTTGCCTCCGATAGATGCCGGCGCTGGCCGATTGCAAGACGGAAGAGCGACGGAAGGCATGCATTCAAGTTAGTGAGGTTGTGGAACAACATATTCTTTCTAGACAAGGCGCCATCCCAGCACGGCCTGAGGGGATATCGATGCTCATTTGGGGGAGAAGACGCGACACTGGCTCCGTCAGACGAGCGACTCGAGTCACTCGACGCCCGGGGTTGCCTTGCCGTACGGAACAGACGGCGGGTGGGATTGAGTGGCCCCGTACGAGCGAGGTGATGAGTAGTCGGCGAGACGAAAGCGAGGACTCGGACAGTGACACTGGCAAGAGCGA
>MPVS01000144.1:0-70591 GCA_001931775.1 Fomitopsis pinicola | reverse complement strand
GGGCTGAGTCAGTAAGTGTGTAGGTCTACTATGTGGGCTTCATTGATATCACTATTATACATATGGGTTCGCTTCGCGCCCTGCGTTTGTCAAGGCGCACTCGCCTCGTCTCGTCCGCCTCAGACTGCCCGACGTCGGCTAGTTCAGTATTATAGGTCTATCTACACCTGTCGGCTGGTGTCGGCTAGACCCATAGTATGGGCGTTTACTCGCGTCGGCTAGGCTAAGGGGTTAGGGTAGTACAGCTGTATGGTGTGCATCGGTGAGTACCTGTATCTAGTCGTCAGACTTGCAACCACTGAATAATCCATCAGTCAGCAAACATGACCTCACAACTCGCCGTGCTCTTGCTGCAGCAAAACGAACAGATCAACAGGATGTTACGGGCGGTGGTCGAAGGCAATCGTGAGCTACAGTGCGTCGAGTTAGTTCTGTGTTTCGTATTGCTCACGCAGCCTTGTAGGTCAACTCTGACGAGCCTGGCAAGTAACATACAAGTGATGGGCGACCGACTGTCCACGATGGAGAGTACCAAGCGGACTGTCAGTACAGACGAGGACGAGGTCGAGGCAGCACTTGTCCAGAGCTCTGATGACGAAGATGCCGATGATGAGCATGAAGATATACACGAACTTCTAGGGCGCAGTCGAAAGCATCGGCGGCAGTCTGCCATAGCCAGCATCTTCAAAGATGTCAGCCTCAAACCCGGATTGATCTACCTCAAGGTAGGAGATAGGTACCTCTCCGCTCTTGCCTCTAACCCTTTGTACGTATAGAGCTGTGTGCGCAAGCACCTCGATCTACTGTTCGACGCAACCTCGGTTGACGAGATGGTGGCCAAGAACCCGCCACTGACAGAAGAAGAAATGCAGGCGTACCTCAACGACGAAGGCGATGTTACTTGCTCAGTCCAACGCTTCCGCGTTGACTTCACCCAACCACCATCGCACATCTTCAATAGCGAAGCAAGGAAAGTGTTTGTCGACAGCTTCATCACGAGCCACCGCGCTGGCCAATACTTGGACGTCCCCATTCCACCTGCACTGCTAGCCGCTCCTGTTGTGAGTGTTGTATTCGACAGACACATGAGATACCGTCGGAAGCAGTACAAGACGCACGCAAAACCGCCAAAGGAGGAGGATATTCAGCTGCGAAAGAAGCGTATGGCAGCAACTAGCCGTCGTCACACTGTCAGCAGCCTATTTGATTTGCGCACAAACTCACATTGACTTTCATACTCCAGCTACGAGAGAGCCGCCTGATGACCCTTGCCAACCACAACCTCGGCAAACATGTCGCACTTTTCAAGAGGCTTCGACCGGTCCACATGAGCGGGGACGAGACAGATGGAGATGTCAAGGCTCACCCTCCGACGTATCGGATCATTGAGCCCCACTGGCAAAGTCTCGAACTGAAGACCTTCCTACGGGCTTTGGATACAATGTATCGCGAGAGATGGGCGGCACCCTCCATTGGGCGCGCTACGTCTGGCAATGCGCCTCGCTACCGCATTGAGTCTGGAGCACGGGTTGAAGAAGGGGTTGCGCCCATCGGTCTCTGGCGTAATTGCTATGATGAGAACTGGCTGAAGTCTCTCAAGCCTCACATTCTACAGTCGTTACAGGTTCAGGACCGCGAGTATGATTTCAGTCTAAAGGATGCTGGTTCACCCTGACCGCAGACAACTCTACCTTCACAACATCATCTCCACGTAGTTTAGCTACGCGTAGTCACATTATGAGCTTATTACGACCGTGAGCGACCGTGTGCTACATACACGAATATACTACCAGTAGCTACGAGGCCATGCGATAGCATCGAGCCGAGCTACTGGTGTTACGGTAACAGCGCAGCTCCCAGTAGCTACTTGCTAAGTAGCTACGAATACCTCTTCAGTTTGCACGTAGCTCAGCTGAACCTCAGCTCGAGAGGTCCAGCTCGAGCGTCTATACGCACTGGCTTCGGGGAGGTGTTGGTAGCTACGGGGAGGTGTAGCTACCGGCGATATCGATAGACGGCTCGAGCTACTGCCGGTACTAGATGCTGAACTTATGGAGCTCAGGCGTCGATACGCACCGGCTTTGGGAGCTAC
Source organism: Fomitopsis pinicola (assembly GCA_001931775.1). Taxonomy (NCBI): domain Eukaryota; kingdom Fungi; phylum Basidiomycota; class Agaricomycetes; order Polyporales; family Fomitopsidaceae; genus Fomitopsis; species Fomitopsis pinicola. The sequence goes on along the minus strand of MPVS01000144.1, from coordinate 68,499 downwards.
TCGGGAGCTACTGATCGTGAGTCAGACCCTCCGGCATGCCACCCCAAAAGGGAACCCGTCCCGGAGGGTCTGGTTATGACCTTGGGAAGTGTCGCCGGGGTGCGTATACGCTCGGAGTTGGCAGCCACGAACTCACGCTTCGACATATTTCGGGACGAGGTGCACAGATACATAAAATGTTTCATATTGTCACCATATTGCGGGTCAGGAAAGGATGGCGAAAGATAAGCTTTTCTGCGCCTATTCCGATGATTTTTCGGCCCGGAAAATGCTTTCCATTCTGGGAGGAGATACACGGAGAATATGAGAGAAATGCTATGCCTATTCCGTGCGAATCGTCGATCATGATAGGAGAGCTGATTTTGAAAGTGGATAGGCGGGGAAAATGAGTGAGATAGTTCACGTGTTACCTTCCGGAAAAGGCGGGTGATTGTGACCGTGACAGGAGACCACGAGTCCCGTCTATTCCCTGCCTATTGTTCAAGGCGATATTCGCCATTGCCTGTCGTGTATTGTCCTCACAATCCACTCCGATCTGGTCGATAGCTATGAGTGCTCAGTGGCAGTATCAGCGGCGGCTGCGACAAAGGATGGCGTGTCGACACACCGTGTCCATCCCTCGCTCCTACAGGGTATAAATGCAAGCTTGCCGTTCCACGTCCCAACCAAATCGCACTGACCTCGATGAAGTGTCTACTCCTATCACCCATCGTCGCTCGGTGCATCACAACTTCTCGTCTGGCTCGCACCATGGTCATCGGTCAGCATACCAATCCGCCCTTAGTACCTCAATATGCCCTTCGTCAAGCCATCAACAATAGCTCGATATTCAGCCTTGCTACGTTGACAATTACGCAGAGAACAGACCACTCACAGGTAAGTCTCCTTGAACATCCCGGAGCTTAGAGAAGATGGAGGCTAGGTACTGACGTCAGCCGACGCACCTCAGGCTATCCCTCTGTCTGCGCAGAACGAGGACTCAAATCCTACCCGTTCTACTGCTCTCGAGCCTCCGCGTCCTCGACCAGGAGAGGGTTATAGCAGCGCAGCGGGCAGTGATATAGTCAAGCCCATGGTCCCCCTAGACCACGCGTGGCTATACTCAACACTGTCAGGTTCGTCTCATACTCATACTCATTGGATGACACCACTCTGATTGTATGTCCATAAAGCGCTACCGAAATCCGCTAATGAGCCACACCAGAGGCAAGAGCGGGAACTGTACATGCAATATTTACGTGCACGGGCACTCAGGCAATACACATGCGTCGAGTCTGGCGCGATCCCGACTTACGCGCCGACAGTGCGCCGCTTCGCGGATCGCGGGCATGATGCCAGCTCGGAGACTTTCGCTTGTCGTGAAGTGCATGCACTTCTCATCCATTGCATGCGATGGTGCCTCCAGCCGTCTTCGCCCTCCAGTGTATCCTACCCGAACCTCACCATCCCAGCTACGCCGCCCACCCCCCGCTGCCGTCTGGTATGCTTTCCCTCAAGCGCGTTGAGGCGTTCCCGGAGCACCTCCGCTTTCGAACCTCTGGACGGACGCGATAGCTTCAACAATGACACGCACCTCAAAGCCTCCCGCTTCCCCTGCCTTGCCTTCGGCCACGGCATCTCACGTCAGCGGCCCTCTTCACCGCGATCCCTCCTGTGCGCGCTGATGCTGCGGGAGGGACGAAGACACCACCCCAAAGGAGGCACTGAAAACTCAGAACATCCCAGGGTCGCTCACAATAGAGGAGGAGTTCGAGGCTTTATTCCTGTTCCCAATGGATACGGCATTGCTACGAATATCTTAGCATCTGCTCTGTACCCTCCGACGGGTGTTTCTTCGAGCTAAACCCGCCACTGGATTCCTGGGACAATAGCATCAACTACGGGGACGTATGTGGTCATTTGCGAGGCGCCCCCTTCCAAGTGCCTGGTGACGCCTTCCAAACACCCGGTGACCCCGAACATTCTCCTCCGACTTCTTCTCGAGACAGACAAGGCTCTACCCCGGGACACTTCAGACATGCCTCTCTCTACCAAAGGCACGCGCCTGTGGCGAGCGTGGCGCAACATCAGAATCGCGGGATGCGAACTGTCCCTTCAGTGCCGCGCGGTGCATTCGCTGAATGCCCTGCTCGGCCCTGATGGGACGGTGTGCATCGGTACGTCGGCGTGCCAACCGCCCATAATGGTGAGAGGAGGTAGGGGCGCGGAGACGTTGAACTCTCGACGAGGTGAGCATGCCATTTCTCGATTGATTGATACACGGGATATGCCAGAGGTTCGGAGCTGCGAGGGAGTGGGCGCGCCAGTGGACATGAAGCTGGCGGTTTGTGCGGGCGAAGTGGCGGCGAGCAGTCTATAGCACAGGTGTGGTGTTGCAGTGTATACGAGCGAGCGGCCACGCGCCGAAGTGGAACGGCCCGGGGGACATAGGTCCTATGGAAAGCAACGCGGGGGTGACTGCGCCGATAGGTATATTAGTACGTACCCCAACGTACCCCAGCAAGAATGTGCCAAATGCCTCGTAGCGTCACGGTGTACTAGCCTTGTCGCCGGGGCGTTGAAGTCCGTTTAGAGAAGCTCACCGCCGATCATGGATGATTGGATCGACCACCTCTTACGCTACCATGTATTGGAGCCTTTCAGTTCGCCTTCAGTACAGAGCCCCAATTTCAAGATGGCCAGTCGCCATTGCATGCACTGGCATCCATTACGACTGTGAAGAAGTCATATGCTCTCGCGGCAAGTTGAGCATCATGAGTCGGCGGCCAATTGCTGTGCTGACAGCAGCCTCTGAATCAGTGGTGATCCACGAGACACTGCAGGACCAAAAACGGAGTGAGGTCAACGGACGACAGATGTCTAGCTCATAGCTTCCGTCGGTCGAGGGGTTAAGACAAAAAGACACGATGTTCGAACTTCATCGGAGGGCCCGCGCGTCTGGGACTCGGGCCGAAAGGTCCGGGGCTTTGTCCCACGGTTGTGACAGCCTGAGTGACAGCCTGACCGGCCTCTGAGTTTGGGAGCGCTACCACTACGCTACGCCGATTTCTCCTAACACTAGTGAGCCTTGCGGCGATCGTGAAATGGACTCCGAACGAGCCTAGAGTATACAATACCGGCACACCCTTCCTACCTGTGACTTCCTCAAGTTCAACCTACGGATTGTGAGCCTTGTGGGGGTACGTTGGAACTTGGCGAGAGTTATCGTGTCGATCAGAAGGTTCTTCGGTGCTTACAAACTTGCTCTCTTCCGTCATCATACTATATTACTAAGTTCACTGCAAGATGTTAGAAATGCCATTCTGGCGTTGTGTATGCCGGGGCCGAAAGTACGCGTCACTGGCGATGGCCAGGTTATTCGCTCTGTTCGACGCGCGGCTTACCAAGGAAGATCTTAGCTCGAACTCCAAGTGCAATGTGGGCCCAGGAGCACGGGATCCGGACGGCATCCCCAAAGCGCTCTTCTATCGTGATAGTGCATAGTACGTAGAGGGGAATATATGTACCCCTCTAGGTTTGTTGTTTCTCATCACTATCTGAGCCGTTACACCCATCCACTGGACCTCTGGCCATGTCTCCCAACGACTTGATTGACCGCCTCTTCCCTCTTCCTTCCCCTTCACCGAAGGGATGCCCGGACCGTTTCCCTGGGGTCACTGCCGAGACGAAGCTAGCTGTGACGAAGACCCTGAAGGAGAACCACATCAAACTCCACGGCTTCCGCGATGAGCAGGGGTTGCACAAGTGAGTGGGTGCCATTCGCGCGCCCTGACGTTGCCTCATCGAAATCGTAGCCACATGTCCCACCAACTCCTCGCAGTGTTTGCCATGGGAGGCTCTGCACCACTCTACGACGCCATCTACAAGCTACAGGGCCCCCAGTTGAAACCTGCGTTTCAGGCCCCCGAGGCCATCACGGAAGACAACTATCACAAATTCCTTGGGCAAAGACAGTCAGTATCAACTTACTACACTTCTTCGTGGCGCGTATGTTCATGCCGGAATCACTCAGGTATTACGATGCATATCTGAAGTACTTCCACGACATTGTACTCCAACGCGAACTACCCTCTGTGCTGGAGCAGTATGTCTTCTCTCTCAGCGCAAACTTCCCTGAGGCTGGTGCTCCTGGGCACATGGTCAACCGCCTGGTTGCACGGCTCTTCCATCCCATCATATATTTGGGATATGGTCTCGAGTTCAATATCCCAGGTCTAGTTGCGGAAGGTGAACGAAGCGTCGCAACGTCACAGTCACGTTGAAGCTAAATCCATTGTAGGTCTCGCACAAATGGCATGCCACCCCCAGGAAGCACCCAGCCTCCTAGTTCCCGGTGATCTCGCCGAAGTGTCCAAGAACGGCGTGAACAGCACTACCACAGCTCCCGTAAGGACTCATGTGACACCCGAACGCATCGGTATCTCTGACATTCCGTCTCCAGGGAAAAGAGAAGCCATCAGTGCACGCATTCACCGTTTTGGAGCGCATCATGAAGGATGATCGCTTCAAGCAGAGCACGCTGGGCTTGAAGGGGCATGATAATCCCTTTGAGGCCGTCTACCTCGTCGAGCACGTCAGCAAGGAGGCTGGCAGCGCAATCGTCCAGTATGCCGAAGACTGGCTCCCGGACGGTGCCAGCACGGACATTCTGGACAGAAAGATCGAACAACTGTCCTGGCTCGCGACCCTTCTGTACGGTATCGGCGGATGGACGAAGGACAGGTTCCTCGCAGATTTCTACATGTGAGTTGGCATACTAGACGGCTTTGTCTGCTCCGTTCCTGATGGAGCCCCGTCTCAAAGAATGCATGCCGTCACTTCGAGCCTCTTCCTGCCGGCCTACCGTACATACACCTCGCCCGCCTCGTTCACCGTTCTCCTCCGCGTGTTCTTCCGCACCACGCTCACATGGTACATCTCCCGCGGGCGTGCTCCTCTCCAAATTCGCGACTTCTACGAAAAGACAAACCCCACGCCCAAGCCCAAGCCCGCAGACACACTCGCTGCCCCGGCCGACGCGAACCCATGGCTGCCCATCGTCCAGCAGTCGCTCATCCACAGCGACGACCATCTCCCGAAAACTCAGCGCGCGCTGGCCCACTTCGCTCAGGTCTACGGCGATCGCGTCGCTGGGACGTTTGGAGGCCTGGACGGCGCGGAGGTCGTTGATGGCACGCTGTTCGTCCGCGTGGCAGAGTTGACTGCGAAGGTCGCAGATACTACAACGGCGCAGCCGTGGCACTTTGGCGGGTTCTTCGAGAGTAAGTAAGAGGTATCTATCCGTTGGCATTGTCTGCATTAAGTGGGTGCTGGTCTGTACTATCAATCCGTGCTCAGTTGGAACGTCGTAGAGCGCCGTTGTCGGAGTTCAGGTCCAATGATGTTCGCAATGTATGACGACTGGAATATGGTCTTGAGTTCGAGATTCCATGCCTAGTTGCAGACGGCAAGCATTTCTCGATGCTTATCTACCTATCTATATCAGTAGTGCGAAGATCTGCACATGACTTGCCCAGGCCGCCGTGCATCCATTGGAGGTGCTAGACTATTTCTCTCCAGAGCGTTATCGAACCTTTGACGATACTATCACGCTCGCTGGGCGGTAATCTTCACCATCCTTGCACGGGTGCAAGCGGTCGTCAGCCTTCAAGCTTCACCTCAGACTCTCGGTTTGACGACGCAAGCCGACCCTGGACCTCAGACGGCTTCGACTACTACTGTCAGGTGAGTGGCCTGCGCGGCGAAGCTCTAGCTTCAAGTGGATGGTGGATTCTTTCCCGCGTAGCAACCTACTTACTATGATGCGGAGTCCTGACTTACGAAGCACTGGCACTGTACTGTTCAGCCTGACTTGACGGCCAGAAGGAAACGTAGCTCGGTTCACGCTCCCTACTGGCAGTCGATGTGGACGTTTTGGATCAAGTCGGCACTGCATGTATCGCGGTAACGCTCTTGTTCGCTAACGGCGCTTATTATACGGAGTCGATCTCAAACGCGACGTAGCACACTCACTGACATCGACACGACAGCCTCTCGTCGCTCCCGATCAGTTTGCACGCGGCCTCTATCATGGCGGACTTCAACGTTCAACGTTCAACGCTCACGGCACACAGGAAGACAAGGCTCCTCCGCAACAGGCCTCAGCGCCGTTTGACAATCCCCATGCAGACCTCATCATCCGTACCTCCGACCTCGTGGAATTCGAGAATTCCACGTATTCACAGTCATTCTCAGGGAAGCCTCTCCTATCTTCGCCGATATGGTATCTCTATACGACGCAGAGTCGCGGACAGCTAGCGCAGGGACAGTCGAGGTTGCAGAAGACAGCGTCGTCTGGGACCTCCTCCTTCGCATCTGCTACACATGCAAATTCTCCATCCCGGGCGAACACATGTGGCCTCTGCTCGAGGTGGCCAAGAAATACGATATGATTGGCGTCCGAGACATCGCAAGGCGGAGGCTGCTGAATGCTGCCCTGATTTTACAAGATAATCTACGATCATATTTGCTCGCATGTCACTACGGCTTCTCCGAAATCGCCCACATAGCAGCCAGAAACAGTCTACGGTTGCCCGCTAGTCCGAGGTTAAACGCCTCGCGCCACCGGCCTCAGCCACATCGTGTCTGGCGACGACCTCCAGATTCCTCGATGCCTAAGTCGCTCAGTATCTACCGCACATGCTCAGCGACTTAGTTTTCATACTCTATGGCTCAATACTGGTTTACATGAGGTGTCTGCCGGCCGATTCGAAAAATCCAGCGTCCCAATTTCCAGGATCGAAGGCCGGTCACTGTAGGCGCCCGTCCAGCTGGGCTTGCGATCTCCCCAGGATATGGTACGGGATGTATGAGTGGAATGCGCGAATGCGAGCTATAGGGATATGAGGTGGTGGTTGGTAGAAGGCATGCAAAGTAAGTTCTTCTGGCCTACACAACTCATAGACTGCAGCCTCCGAGTCTGAGTGTAGCAGACGAGATGTACTCACACAACNTACATGAGGTGTCTGCCGGCCGATTCGAAAAATCCAGCGTCCCAATTTCCAGGATCGAAGGCCGGTCACTGTAGGCGCCCGTCCAGCTGGGCTTGCGATCTCCCCAGGATATGGTACGGGATGTATGAGTGGAATGCGCGAATGCGAGCTATAGGGATATGAGGTGGTGGTTGGTAGAAGGCATGCAAAGTAAGTTCTTCTGGCCTACACAACTCATAGACTGCAGCCTCCGAGTCTGAGTGTAGCAGACGAGATGTACTCACACAACCACACTGCAATATATGTATTATGTTTTGATTCTATCAACCTACTGTGCTGTCTCGATCTACAAATACTTATCGTCTCTCGTATACCGCCACAAGTACTACTATGCAGACCAAGATGTAAAGTCAACCCGTACAGGTGTCCATGAGTGTTCCGAGCATCTGAACATCTAATACATTAGGAAACCAATCTCTTCATCACTCACCACCCACTACACATGCCGACAGTATGCCAAACCAGGCCCGTCCTAATCCAATTCGAACATTGCGAGCCATTCGGCGCCAGCTGGACGGGCGCCTACAGCGACAGGCCTTCGATCCTGGAAATTGGGACGCTGGATTTTTCCAATCGGCCGGCAGACACCTCATGTAAACCAGTATTGAGCCATAGAGTATGAAAACTAAGTCGCTGAGCATGTGCGGTAGATACTGAGCGACCTAGGCATCGAGGAATCTGGAAGTCGTCGCCAGACACGATGTGGCTGAGGCCGGTGGCGCGAGGCGTTTAACCTCGGACTAGCGGGCAACCGTAAACAGTCTCAGCCAGCAGAACTGCCGCGTATGTCGCCCTTCTGCGCCGAAGTATATCACAAGTAGTATTCACGACGTCCGCCGAGCACTTCATGACTTCATGGGACAAACGGAGGCCGCCTTGAGGGACACTGGCAGACCTCATGGCGACACTGTACGTGACTCGGACTACAACTTGGTCGCAGCCCTAACGCAAGATGCCTGCAAGTGTACTACCTGCGGCAGCTTCTCGGGGCGCGACCTAACCCGTTTCGTCGAGTTCTATGCGACGCAAGTAGATGAGGTTGTGGATAAGGTATGTTGCCGTGATTTGAGTAGTTTCCGCCTGGTTTCATCTGAGTCGTGGTTTCCAGGTTGAGCTTGCGATAGAATCGTGAAGCCGGAGTTGGCTTCGTAACTGTAGCAATGTGTTGGCACTGGACTACTTCGGAGAATGCACTAGCAAGTTGCAGTCTTATGCATCACTTTGAGTAATCGCTTCGCCGTTACGCAGACTGCCTCGCGCTTGCATGAGACCTCATAGTATCGTACAATCTACTCGCTCACAGAAGTGTCAACGAACGATGCGCCCGCAACTGTTTCTCCTGCATGCGCGTGGTATATTCTCCACGCTCTTGATCACTATCTTACATACATAGGCTGCCCTTGATGTTTCCCGGCATAAGCTTCAAGCTTCGCTCAGGCATCGGGCACTGTCTTCAGGGCTTCTTCGAAGTCGGCGATGATGTCGGCAATGTTTTCAGTGCCAACAGACACCTGATCAATGCGTCTCTCATTCAACGCACCGCCGACGTATGAACATAATGGCGACATACCCTGATCAAGTCCGGCGTGACCCCCGTCGCATATTGCTCCTCCGTCGTGAGCTGTTGGTGCGTCGTCGTGGCAGGGTGAATGACCAGTGTCTTCGAATCACCTGGCGCGACGCAATTCAACCTTCATAACTAGCAGGTACCTCACCCGAGCACGTACCGACGTTCGCGAGGTTGCTCGCCAGGCGCAGGCTGTCTACGACGGCGCTGCCCACCTTGGCGTCCTGCCCACCCTTGACGCCAAAGCTGAGCACACCCCCGTAGTAGTTCGGCCGGAGCAAGCGCTGCGCGTCCTTGTGCGATGCGTGCGACTCGAGGCCGAGGTACGACACCCACGAGACCTTCGGGTGCTGCTCGAGCCATCTGCCATTCGTTTCTGTCAAGAGATGGTCTGAGACAGAGGCTGTGGGTGAAGACGCACTGAGCAAGCGCAAGGGCGTTCTGCGAGTGCCGTTCTCCACGCAAGCTGAGGGTCTCGAGGCCCTGGAGGAGGAGGAACGCGCCGAAGGGGTTGAGGGTTGAGCCGAGGTCGCGCAGGACCTCTACACGGCACTTGACGGCGAACGCGACCGGCCCGAAGGTCTCGCTGAATTTCAGCCCGTGATAGCCCTCCGACGGCTCGGTAAATGTTGGGAATTTGCCCGAGCGTACCCAATCAAACTTGCCTGTGGTAGGTGTTTTAGCGATTTCTGTGTAGGTGCGAAAGTCACCTACCGGAATCGACGACTACTCCCGCAATGGTGTTCCCATGGCCGCCTATCCACTTGGTTGCGCTATGGACTAAGAGAGACCATTGTTTCGTTACGAAAGTTGTCACGGAGCTTGCAGCTTACCGACAATATCTGCACCATGCTCTATGGGGCGGATCAACCAGCCTACGAGAACGTTGAGGTCTCTCATTTTATCGAGAGAACACAATGTCCTTCTTACTGACCTCCCAGGCCGAATGTGTTATCCACGATGAGTGGAATACCATGGTCGTGTGCAACCTTCGCCAATTCAGGGAGCGGCGCAACGTTGTATTTGGGGTTCCCTATGCTCTCGACGTAGATTGCTTTCGTCCTATCATCAATGGCCGCCGCAAATGCTTCCGGGTCGTCGCTCGTTACGAATCTCACTCCTATGTTGAAACGCTTGAGGAATACTGTTGATGCCGTCAGAGTGGTCCTCGTAAACGAATTGCGCTACTACCTTTGAATTGGTTATAAGTCTGCAGCGGGGGACGGAACGAGTGAACTGCAGCGACGATAGAGATTGTTGAAACAGCTTACTCCGCCATACAAGAATGATCTTGGGGATCGCATCAGCATCTCTTGAAACACTGCTGAAACTGGAACAAAGGCCTACGTGGATACAATGTTGTCTCCCGCGCCAGCGATGGTTGAGATGGCCATGAATTGAGCGGATTGTCCGCTAGATGCTGCCACGGCAGCGGCTCCTCCCTCGAGAGCTGCGATCCGCTTCTCAAATACTTCCTGTGCATGCAACGTCAAATCGTCACCGCCCCACGATTTACCGTCTGGTACATACTACTGTGGGGTTACCAATACGAGAATAGATGTTGCCGAAGGTCCTATTCGGATGTCAGACAGCAGCAAAGCAAAGCCTGAATCAACACAGACCTGAGGCCGAACAAATCGGCGCCATGCTGAGAAAACAGCCATTGTAGCGCTGTTCCTGATAAGGAGGAGCAAGGCCACAGACCTGGGAGTTGTTGAACACGAAACTGGTCGTTGCATAAATGGGCGGTGCCCGCGCATTCGTTGCGGGGTCCGGTTCCTGACCAGCGTGGAGCTGGAGCGTCTCGAACTCAGGGGCTCTGTTGATGCATATGGGCGTTCGAAAGTTCACGGTGAAGACAAGCTTCAAGAAACTCACTTGTGGAACTGATGGGCCATGAGAGAAGACGAAGAAGAGTTGTCCGTAACCTCCTGGAGCTGGATTCTAATATTTATTGCGCCCAGATTCCGCCATGGAGTTTCACCGATGCGTGACTAGCAAGTTGACGGCATGATAGCAATCGCGCCATGCGATGTAAGGATCGCGAGCTTCAGCGGCCAACGCGAAGGAGATATGAGCTCCTCCACGGGCGAGGAAGCTGACCAGGGTCAAGACAGTCATGAGGACAGTCTTTAGCGTATAATTTCAGTGAGTTGGTCGGACGAGCTCGGACGAGAGGTGCCACAGCCTGCCATCCTGCAAGCTGGCGCGACCAACAAGCCACACGGCATGATGGTCCCGAAATGAGGAAAGGCGGCCCGGTGGTCCGACGTTGCATTCACAGTGGCCTCAGGCCTCTACTTATGACTATCTCAACTCGACCTGTCCTACGTGTCATGACCTTAAGATAAATGTTACATGTTGTTATAGACTGCGTCTATGACCCAGGTTATCAACGCGAACCCTTAATACCGAAAATACTCTCGTAAAAGTGCAGCTCCTGTTCCAATGCTGCCTTGATTGTCTCTGCTTTTCTCCAGCCATGTCCCTCGCCCTCGAAAACAGTATACTCAACGTGCCCGTTCCGCTCCTTGATCGCCTTCACGATCACCTCTGCTTGGTCCGGCGGCACTACAGGATCGATCGCGCCTTGCAGAACCTCATAAAGCCAAGGGCGTTGAGTGATAGAGCGGCAGGCAGAAAAGACATTGACAACTCACCAATAACGGTGTCGTGATCTTGTCCGCATGGAAGATCGGCGAGCGCGCTTCGTATACTTCAGGTATCTTTTCAAGCGTGCCTCCGATGAGCTTCTCAGCATAGTGCGACTCGAATTTGTGCGTCTCCTTCGTGAGCGAGCGCAAGTCGGCGATGCCGAAGAGGGAAGTCGCAGCCGCGAACGCGTCCGGCTTGAAACAGATGATCGCCAGCGTTGTGTAGCCGCCGGCCGAGCCGCCACGGATGACGCTGCGCTTGGGGTCGATGAGGGAGTACGGCGCGGAGGAGAGCTGTTGCATCGCGCGAGTACAGTCCTCTACGTCGACGACGCCCCATTGGCCTTCCAATCGTTTTCTAGGATGACCTCTTGAGTATGCCGCTCAGCGCCAACCGGGATTAAAACAAGGCTTACATGTACTTGCGACCATAACCAGAGCTTCCTCCGTAGTTGACATCCAACCTAGAGATCCGCTGGTGTGAGCAGAGGGGACCCGCCTAGCTTAGAAAGTACAAACATACCAAGCCCAACCACGACTGGTGAAGTACTGTTTGCTCCAATCCAGAGAGGCATTTATATGCCCAGTAGGTCCGCCATGAGCATTAACCACACATGGCGGTCTCTCACCGACGGGGGCCTCATACGCAGAATTCTTGGGTGGCAGATACAAAACATGCAGCGGCTCTCCGTCCTCAGTTTTGAGCGTCAAAGCTTGCGCGACGGAAATCAACGAGCTAGGGAACTTCGCCGCGTTGGCCGTAGAAGCAGCATTGAGCTCGCGGAACTTTGGATTTGCATTCGCTTCCAGGACGCATACGGTTAAGGACTGTGGCGCATCAGCTTTTTTCGCGAGGAAGACGAAGGAGTTGTCCGAGACGCGCTTGAGGTCCTGTATATCTGTGTACGGGCATTCGATCTCTTCAAGGTTGCCTGTCGACAGCGTGACGATGTACATGGCAATGCGGCCATCCTTCGACGTGGAGTAGATAACTCGCCCAGCGTGCAAGTCTAATGGCGCGCTAAACTCGTTCCCGAGACGATGTAGAGGCTGGTTGAAATCTTCGTCGACAGGAGATGGAAGAACCGGCTTGGCCTTGTACGAGGAGACGGAGTACGCCCACGGGTTATGGTACCCGGTCTCATCAGTGGTGAACAGGAGGACGTCGTCGGACACCCAAGTGGGCGAGGACGCGCTGATGTCGATCTTCTTTCCAGCGACATAGGCGGTGTCGCTCAGACTGACTCCATCGTCGCGCGCATCTACTTTGGCGACGTAGATCTCGGAGCCTTCCCAAGGCATGTCAGGGTGCGCCCACTGCTCCCAGGCGAGGTGTGTGCCATCCGGCGAGAACGAAGGGAAGGCGTAGAAGTCTGCGCCAGAGACGATGGTGGTAACGCTCTGGGTCTTGCTGTCGATGATGCATAGCGTCGTCGCGACATCCGCAGGGAGCGGCTTCGTGTGGTCCTCGAGGACCGCGACCAGGAGATGAGTGTGCTTGGGATGCACGTTTAGCCTGGCATAGCGATAGTTCTTGTTGTCTACGCAGATCATTCAGTGGCAGCAGAAACGATAGACGGACCCTGACGCACCGAGGGTAATGGGCTTGGGATCGTCTCCCGCAGCAATCCGGTAGACCCTATTATCCACGAAGCTGGAGAAGTACACCGCACCACCGTACGCTATTGCAGGACCTCCGCCGTACTAGCCGTTGGGAGTTCTTCAGTGAATTGATTGGAATATATCGAATGGTCGTACCTCTTGCACGCCTGTCCTCGCGTTCCACTCCTTCCCGAACACATCCTGCCCCTTGCTCGCATCGACGATGACATCGCGCCCACCTTCAGCGGGTCTTCCCTCGATCCAGTATATCGCAGATGTAGTAGGGTCCACGAAGAGCTCCGACTTCTTCCCTCCCTGAGAACATGGCAAGCATGAGCAAGATCTTCGTTCGGGTAAGAGGTACCGGTGAAACGCACGCCCTGCAAGATCGCGTCGGTTGTGATCGGCGACGCCCACGTCCCGTAAGGCGCTGTCGTCTTCTGTGCTTGTTTTGCTTCGGACATCACTAGCAGATCGTTGTTCTCGTTCAGGCCGTCGCGCAGCAACAAACTACGACTCTCTCCATGGAGTACGTTGATTCGTATACTTAAGTAACGGTCCGAACGGCCATCACCGCGCCCGGTGCCGTCAACTTCAAGAATCCAAGGATGCGAGCCACTGTCCACAGCTCATACGGTGTGGTACGGACATAGTGCCCTCAAGACGAGTTGAAGGTTTCTGTGTTATGTAGTCTGGATGTTGTTCGATACGCAGGGAAATTCTGGGTCTGCGGCTTAAGGACTATCTCCAATGCTCAGGAGCTCGCCGAGATAAGTGCTCGGCAGCCCATACGGAACTCTCGCAGATACACTTCATCGCGAGGGAAGCTGCAAAGCTTGGAACAGAACATGGCATTTCATCCGTCCTACAAGCAGCTGTTCGACGAGCAGGGGTATGTGATTATTCCAGACCTTATTCCGGAACAATGGCACAAGAACCTGGAGGACGCCGCCGAGCGCGCGATCGCACTTACTCGGTCGGGCGAGTGGAAGCACAGGCGAACGGTGACTGCTACCTTCTCGAGCAATGTATCTCGCAGCGCTACTCACCGTGCTTCTATCTAGGTCGGGAGTCAGTTTCCGCCGTACGACCCGGACAGCCTTGATTCGTGGGGCGTGCAGCATGTCATGCATCCCGACATGGGCGAACCGGCCTTCGCGAGGTGGTATACCTCCGATCCACTCATTGAGGCGGTGAAGGGACTGCTCAACTGTGATGAGGATGAGCTGCAGATGGGTGAGCTTGACCCGATGCTTCCGTACAGGTATCAGGCGTTACTTAACGCACGTACCTTCAGAGCTGTTCAATATGTTAATCAACCCCGAATCGCATGCGTTTGCCTTGCGATGGCATCGCGACGACGTGCGCGAGAAGGCGACGGAGGACGAGGAGCGCCAGGCACTGAGTATCTGGCATCATGGAGTGCGTCTCCTATCCCCATCGTCTCCGTACAAGTGCAGACACTGAGACTGCTTGCTTTCACAGGTACAATGGAACACGTATGTTTCTCTGCTGCTCTCGTATCCCAAATACTGACTGCCACGCAGCGCGCTTTATGAGGACTCATGCCTGTACGTCGTCCCCGGATCTCACAAGACGCCTCGTACCCCAGAGCAGCGTGCCCTGTCGTCGACGCAAGATCCTCCGGAGAACCCCTTGGGCATGCCTGGGGCAATCCAAGTGACGTTGAAACGTACGTTCTGAAACCACACACCACGCCCACCATCTGAGTGCCTACTTTCTCAGCTGGAGAGACTGTCTTCTACAACAACAACATCCTCCACTGCGCGACATATGACCCTACCCAGAAGCGCGCGACATTGCACGCATGCATAGGTGACACGCGCGGGGGCGCAACGCGTGCGCGCAACATCCTCCAACACGGCTTGCTCTGGATGAAGGAACCTCGCTTCCGCGAAGCCTTGGACGAGCGAGGCCAGAAGATGCTCGGGCGGCTCGTGAAGCTGCAGGAGAGCGTAAACGGCGCTCTGGGTTATTCGCAACTAAATTAGTCGGCAATATACAAGTGCTCCAGCAGTGGCTTCCCTGAACAACATGATGACAGTCTCGTGGAATACACGCGGCGTGAGCTTTAGATCTACAACAGAGATGCGCGGGGCTCGTGCAGTATGAAACAGTTGTCAAGATACGGTGGCTTGTCAGAATATGGTGGCTTGTCAAGATATGATGGCTTGTCAAGATGTGGTGGTGTAGTTCGTGAATTGCTTTGTCAAGAGAAGCAAGGAAAACACACGTGCGGGAGGGGGAAAGTGGTCAGGCGAGATACACCTGATGAGGGATCGTGTAACTGAATGACTGTTGTCGCGCGGGCTTTTGTGAGCTCAGTGATAGACCCGCTAAATCCTTCGCCGTGAGGAACGGGGCGCGCTTGGTTTTTCTGAACGGACGAAGGCCACCTCCGCTTCTCTGCGTTCTGACGAGTGGGAGTCCGTGACGGCTCGAGGTGACGTCAACTCCACCCCGTCAAATACACGCCGTCTTTTGACACGCGAGGTGGGAACGAGGACACCGTCGAAGACGAGCTTTCCTTTCTCCGTGCGAGGGAAAGGCGGTACATCAACGTAAGGGATAGATTTCGTTGGTGACGCGTAGGGGCTGGTGGAGGGACCCCGCTGACTACGCGATCTAGTCTTCATTCTTGTGGATGTTGAGGGAGTTTCCCCATATCCTGACACACTGGTGTTGCGTTGTAGTACGGAGTTCACTGGGGAAACGAAAGTTCATGAGATACTAGCACACAGGGGGTGGAGGGCACGTACACCCGTGCGTCTCAACATCTTGCAGCAGTGCTGCCAATTCCGTTTTGCTAGATTCAGGGTACCTCAAGCCCAGATCCCGACAAATCGCTTTCATGGTGCGTTCGTTGAGCATCTCCCATGGAACTTTGGGCTGAGTAGACATGACTGTGAAGAGATAGAAACATCCGCTGAATTTGGTCTTGAAATCGAAGTCAATCTGCATATATGGGCGCTTGGGCTTTGCGCCGCACGTGATGTCCTCTATTTGGCCGCAGTGGCTGCAGCGGTGACATCGCAGAATTTGAACATGATAGCGGCCTGTTGATTAGTCTCTACCCGCACACAATACATCAGTCACTTCGCTGCAGTACTCTCCATATCCTCGAAGGTCATGCTGAAATCTCGCAGGGTCGCTAGTCAGATGGTTGGGCCAGATCTACCTCTGCAGCGCTAGCGACGAGAGTTGCAGCCCAGTGGGACAAGGCTGGGGGAGGAATTTGCAGCACTGACCGAGCGACTCGAATGCGTCATGGGCTTTGGAATTGATTATGAGTGCGTCTAGATTATGCCTTCGGTTCTCATTTGCTGAGCACCAGCTCATGACGCTCAGAAGCGTAACTTAGAGTAAGCGCTTAGTAACCTCATCCCGAGGGCGCGGAAGCTTGATCAAACGATCGTCATGAAGAGCTATCGCTGTGACTTGTTGTGTCAATTTAGCTTAGCCCGATGATCTATTCGGGCAGGGTTGAACACCAGATCACTACACTGTCAAACAAGCTCAGTTTCATCACTTACAGGGATGTTTGTGGATGCAAGAACATACTGGACGTCCACAATTCATACATATGGGTCGGGACGCAACCCTTCCTCTGTGAGTTCCCAATTAAAACGTGAACGATCGTGTGCATTGGCTCAATATATATGACTAGAGTCGGCGAGCCCAACCAACTACGTTTGCTAGCGTCCATCGAGAAGATCTCCTACTAAGTACTACCTTCGCATACGCTTTACTTAACCAAGTCCAGGCTCTTCACAAGAGCAGACAGCCCCTCCGTGGCCGTCTTAGTAACACTCGGGAGGGTCAAGCTGACCAGCAAGCTCCAGTTGACATATAACGGCGCTGAAACGCACAGCCAGGTGATTGCCCATGCATAGCCCACCGTGCGGGCAATGGGCGTCGGAACTTTGATCCCACTCTTCCGCACGAGGCCGATGACCGCATCCTCAAACGTGATCGCGACGGCCTGCGACATGAAGAACGGGAATGACGCGCCGAAGAGGGACGGGCTGACCAAGAGGTCGCCTCCGCAATGGAGGAAACCAGACACGGCGAAGCCGACGTAGAGTTGGGTGTACGAGGATGCGCGAGTGCCTGGGCGCAGCCCTAGCGCACGGCAACACGCCTTCCCGCCGGACGCCGTGAGCTGTCGCATTGTGAGCACGCATTTCTTTGCATTCCCCGAGGGCTACTCACCCGACGTAGAACCTGATGGTAAGTGCGCCTGTGGACCCGTCAGCCTCACGTCTCACAAGCTCATCGACGGGCTCACTTACCCCCAGAATCGCCGGACAGTGTACGAGTCGGACCACTGTCCGTATATGCTCGGCCAATCCCTTGGCTGCCAGAAACCCAGGGCGACAGTCACCGCTGCGCCAATCGAATGCTCCAGTGCAATCACTCCAACGAGGCCACTGAACCGCGCGATGATAGACACAGGGCTCATGAGGTACGCGACCGGGCCCACAATTTGTTCATGTAAGCTCCGCCACGGAGACCGGTTGAAAGACTGGGCGAGGTCAAGGAAGATGTACCATCGGAGGGCGCAGACCAGTTTGCGGACGACGAAGGTCCACCTGGAGCAGCTGGGTCTTGGGGGGAGATGTGCAATCTGCCGTGAGCACAGGAATCAACACCACGTACAACACTCGTAGTCTGTCATGACGTTTACCTCGTACGACCACCCGACCCCTCGCGGATTGTTGATGATGCTAAGCATCCACCAGAAGCGGCGAAGGAATGAGTACTTTGTGGGATCCGTAAGGTCGCTTTCGTGGCGGTAGTCATGGAGGGGATTGACTAGCCACAGCAGAAGGTACGCCGTCACTGCCTGGATCATCATGAGGTTGCCGACGCCATAGTTGCGTGCAGGGTCCCCCGTTGAGCAGAAGTATGCGAGGGCGACAAAGGATGTCAGAGCGGCACAGCCGACGAGCTTGCCAGGCTTCGGTGGTGAGAGTGCGAGGAGGCATGCTACGCCTGTCTGGAAGCATGCAAAGTAAGGGAAGATGGGGAGGAGGGGACGACTCTCGGTATCCATCGCAGGTCAGCAGCTTCCTCGTCTTCGGGGTAGGGTGAGAGCTCTGTACGGTCCACAGAACTCTTGGATGCGTCCCGACCCGAGAGCTGGTATTAGTGTGTGGTCCGTCCAGCCGCCCAAGAGCCCACGCAAGTCCGGCAGTATGGAAGCCTTTCATATCAGGGTAGCCTGCGGCGTAAGGGCGGCCACGACTCAGGCTAGAGGAGCCTCGCCGGCTGAGCTATGATTTGATTGCAATGCGTCGAATCATGCCGTCCATCATGGATGACGGGGCGTGGACTGTGGGAGCGTGGATGCGATGCATACGTACAGCAGATCTGAGCGCTGAGCTCCGCGGTCATCCGAAGTCTTCTTAGGCCTAGGATCTCACGGGGCTGGACGGTCCGTGGATGGGGAAAGAAGATACCCGAAAGAACACCTGTGGCCATTGCTGAATGTAAAAGCCAGCGTCGGCGCGCAATCCTCCTTACTCGTACCTCTGTAGCTCTTCCTTGAGGATGCATGGCAATTGGGCTGCTGAAAAGAGACTGCACCTGGAGATGCGGCGAGTGAGTGTTCCAAAGGCCAACCCCTGTGTCACATCGAGGGTTCGCGCAGACCGCAGTCTTCGTGTTGTAGCCGAACACTGTCAGGGTCATGATGACTTGTGTACGATCATAGAACGGGAAGAATCGCTGCACTGACTTCCGAACGCTGACGTGTGAATACCCAGTTTCGTGGAAAAAACCTACCCGTAGTACTCGCGCTATAAACAGAAAGGTCCACAAGAATGGCTCGTCTAAGGCCATCCAGTACCGCCCAGTACCGCCCGAGCCGCTTTATGGCATTCCTGCAGATGCTCTGTGAGGTGGTGTGCAGACTCGCTGAGTATGAAAGGAGTATTCTATCCGATCGAAGCTTCATCGCAGGAAATCGTCAGCGGTCAACGATGGCACCCCACGAACAGGTTCCATGCCCTTTACACTGCATCTGGATACTACAAAAACGAAGTCAGCCAGGGGCTCGCGCCTTGCGATGGCGATAGAAGCACCAGTGCCATGTCGGGAAGTATCATCTTGAATGATTGCCCATAAAGGCAGATTGGCCATACGACGGCCAGTCGCATAACAGGTATACATTGATAGTGTGACAGTTCGAACGTTCAACCTCCGTAGTGAACACAGAATAATTAGACAACAAACATACAGAGGAAAGACGGAACATACCAATGGCCAGTCTTAGCATGCAAGCAGTCAAGTCATCGCCGAACATGTGGTGACCGTCAATTTCATACCACGCACTTCACACGCGGTTCCGCCAATCAACCGCCGAGTCTTCCTTTCGTCTTCAATTCCCTTGTCAACATCTCATGTCTGACCGGGAGTTGGGCTGCCCGGCCCCACGTCCATGTAAGGTTCTTTTTCCTCCTAGATTAGAGCATGAGCGATAACCCGTCCGTCCACCGCACGTCAATTACTCACAGTCAACATCTTCCTCCACGTTCAAGCCGCTTAGCGTGATGGTCGCGAAGTGGTCTGTTTTGGCGCGGTGCGGGCATGGTCAATCATCAAGTCAACTAGTCACCATCTAAGACCGGCAGGATTCAGCCTACCCTAGTACTGGGAAGCTGTACGGCACCAGCGTGCGAGATCCTT
Source organism: Fomitopsis pinicola (assembly GCA_001931775.1). NCBI lineage: Eukaryota > Fungi > Basidiomycota > Agaricomycetes > Polyporales > Fomitopsidaceae > Fomitopsis > Fomitopsis pinicola. The sequence goes on along the minus strand of MPVS01000144.1, from coordinate 48,934 downwards.
GTGTTGTTACTATCATAGCTATCAGCGTGCACGAGTCAGGGCATGCCGCGAACTTAATTGCACGTACAACATATACGCCCCGGTGGCGCGCTATGGTGGGAGGAAATGGAGTCGACTGCTGTTGGGAAGACACCACTGGCATCTCACATTCCGTGCCGCGATACGAGAGTATCATCTGCCACATGAGAGGAAGCGCACCGTATGCACCTGGACGTTTGAACGCTTCACATGCCTACATCGGGAGGCGGCAGCGATCCCCTACGTCTCGCTTCAGTGTCATATGTTGACACTCTTGAGTGGTTGACCCACATTCCTACTCGTTTGCTTATCGTGCTCCTAGAGCAATTTACGAGAAGAAGACTATCTGCGAAGGAGAAACAAGACTGCGCACTGAACTTCGTAATTCAGTCCCACAATAGCATATGGGAGCACTTACCAGACACACCAATCGCGCGCATGCTTCACGGATCGTCGCCCTGACCATTCGGAATGAACATGGTCAGGTCCTCGCTCGGTGGGTCTCTTCCTTGCTCAGGCGTTACTATTGCGGGCCGACCATCCTTGGAAGAGCAACGGCGCATTCCCCGATCCAATGGCACAAGTGTATTTGGGGGATACACTTGGAAAGATATTGCTGAATGGTAACATTCAGGCTGGGTGATGAATGCGAGAAAGAAGGGCCTCATCGCAATGGCGCGCGGCTCTAGCAGCGCACACGTAAACGTAAATTTTGACCCCGTGACCATGGTCGACTGTCGTGCCGCACATAGAAAATGATATTCAGACACCCGCTGCCCGCCTGCATGCAGAGGACTCGGAAAAACTTTGGCTGAACCAACCTTAACACTGAACACCCCCCGAGTATTAGTATGATCGGTATGTCTTCAAATAATATGTCTATGAACACTAGTACTAACCTCATGTACCCAGGAAATGTCCAGCACCTCAACCACAAGACAATATCCGGAGCGCGAGCCTAATTTATAGTACGCTTCAGGCGAAAAGGTCGACGTTGGATGTACTCGTATGTGTTCCCGAATTCAACTGAATCGATACGCCCCAGAATAACGTGACACGACTCGGAGTGAGTACTCGGGTCCCTTCTCAGGCGTCAGCGGCAGTCACGGAGCACGACGCTCTCCCGCGGCTGCATTTGCAGGCCGGTATGAACGTCTGGCGCACCTTTCCTTTCTAACGCTTCATCATGGCGGAAGAACGTTTTCACAAGTACGTCTGATTTTGGCTCTTCTGCGCTCTGCTGACATGCGGCGGACAGGGTACCCGAATTCGAGACACTCCAGCTGCACGCCGGACAAGTGCCGGATTCGGCTTCGAATGCACGGGCACCACCCATCTATGCTAGTACAAGTTTCGTGTTCAACGATTGTCAGGTAAGCCCTGATCAGACAAGGCGAGACGTTTGATTGTACTGAGTAACACTCGATCCCAACCTAGCATGCTGCCGATCTCTTCACTGGTAGAGCAGTTGGGAACACCTACTCTCGCGTAGCGAATCCCACGGTGGTACGCTACAGATCGTTCAACCCATGATATGCTTCCTCAGGTCGCCCATGCATGCCCAAGGGTGTATTTGAGGCTCGTATGGCAGCGCTCGAGGGCGGAGTAGCCGCGGTTGCTGCTTCAAGCGGCCAATCCGCGCAATTCATCGCGATCTCCGCGATCGCCAGTGCGGGTGACAATATCGTATCTACGTGAGTTTCCTCATGGAAGTTGTGCAAGCTTGATTGAGCTTGTGTAAAGGTCATTCCTATACGGCGGAGTAAGTTGACTCGGGGAGGAACTGAGATACACGACCGCTGACCGCCGCCTTGCAGACGTACAACCAATTCAAAGGTACCTGTATTGTATATGGATGTGGTTGTTGGCATGCTATCCTGAACTACACACCAGTGTTCCTGAAGAGATTCGGAGTTGACGTAAGGTTCGTGACCGAGGACGACCCAGCTGCTTTCGCCGCCGTCATCGATGAGAACACCAAGGCCATCTACGTTGAGAGCATCGGCAACCCCAAGTACAACGTGGCACCCTTACCAGAGTTGGCAAAGGTTTCTGCCATGCTATGGCGACATGCTTGAAACGGCTGATTTGCTTTGCGAGGTCGCTCATGCACACAATATTCCATTGATCGTCGACAACACTTTCGGCATGGGCGGTGAATGACACGCTCCAGTTACTCAGACTCCGCACTTACAGTCTAGCAGGCTACTTGGTGCGCCCCATCGATCACGGCGCAGACATCGTTGGTACGGTCGTTCAGTCCCAGAAGGTTGAGTCCTATGCACTGACTTGCATGTCCTCGTAACAGTGCACAGTGCCACAAAGTGGATCGGTGGCCACGGCACCACGATCGGGGGCGTCGTCATTGACTCCGGTAACTGCCCCTCCCTGCCTCTGCTTGACTTCCCAGTAACCCACCAACCCTCGCCTTCCTCTGGCAGGCAAGTTCGATTGGGCGGCCTCCGCGAGATTCCCCACCCTCACGGAGCCCTCGCCGGGGTACCACGGGCGTGTGTTCAGCACCGCCTTCGGCGCGACGGCGTACGCGATGGTCTGCCGCGAAGTCGTCCTGCGCGACGTCGGCGCATGCATGAACCCCTTCGCCGCGTTCCTCCTTCTTCAGGGCCTCGAGACGCTCAGCCTCCGCGCAGAGCGCCACTCGCAGAACGCGCTTGCGCTCGCTCGGTGCGTCGCCTCCTCCGACTCAGTAGTCGGGAGCGCTGTGCTGAAGGCGCCATGGGTTGCTCGCAGGTGGCTCGAGCAGCACCCCAAGGTGTCCTGGGTATCGTACCTGGGCTTAGAGTCGCACGCCTCGCATAATTTGGCTCAGCGTATCCTGAGGCCCGGCTTGTACGGCGGGATGTTGAACCTCGGGGTGAAAGGAGACGCAAAGGCGGGCAGCGCAGTCGTCGACGGCCTCCGTCTAGCGAGCAACCTCGCTAATGTTGGTCAGTCCTCAGAGACAGACGCGCGGCGCGATTTCATGGACTGATCTACCGCGTGAAGGCGATGCGAAGACATTGGTCATCCATCCTGCGACGACGACGCATCAGCAACTGAGTACAGAAGAGCAGCTCGCATCGGGCGTCACCCCGGAACTCATCCGCGTACGTCCTTTCTGCGGGTTTGCTAAGGAGATGCTGAGATTGCACGTAGGTGTCCGTCGGTATTGAGAATATTGCGGACATCATTGCGGATTTTGAACAGGCGTTGAGAGCCATCGCCTGACGCTCGGTTCGGCAGCCTGCGTAACCCAGAATTAACAAGACAGACCACGTATTACCCACAGTGTTCGTGCCTGGTTATGCCAGTCTTCCGCAGTTATGCGCGTACGTATTGGAGCAAATTGAAGTAGCACAATTGCAATTCAGCTATCGGTGGTTCGGCATCACAAACCTCCCGTGGCTCGGGACCGTAACAAGTTCATCGATAGCCTAACGCTGGTCCAGCGCCTGGATCGCCTGAAATCGGATTCTTTCGGAATTCGAGAGGATGAGGAGCGACCAGTGTGTACACGCGTCTCGCCAGTGCCTGAGAAGTATCTTCCGAGGAATTGAGGTGAAACTATAGAATGTACTCACTGTACGTGTGCGGCGTAAGGCACTCGCCGACCCAGAGACACTGAGTGCCACCGACTCGAGGTCCCAAGGTATTTGCCTTATCCCGCCGGCGGCGGCGGTAACTTGAAGCCGATACGTGCACCGAGGTGAGGGGGATGGGAGGCTGGATTGCGACGAGTGTGAGGTAAGAAGAGAGAGAAGCGTCGGTGGCAACATTCATGCTCGCCTTCTATATGAGACACGGCGCGTCATATGTCGCTGTGTGTCGGGCAAGTGATCATGCATCATGAAGGGTTCACAGGCTACATCGTTCTTGCGCAGTTGAATGGATCTATACGCCACGATCCACTCTACAATGATTACAACGACAGTGTTCATCGCATATTGACACCCGCTTACCACTATACGCCCTTCCCAACACCTACGACCTCTCTCCCCAGCTCCTCCACTTTACTCTGCAGCAAGGCCGTCACCGCACTCCGTATCCTCGCGACCTCCACCGCATTCCGCCACTCTGGCGTCTTCTCCGTCTGATCAACTAGCGTATCAGCTCTGGGGGCCGCAGCATCGCCCAACCAGCCGCTCTCGGATACCCGCGCGCTTGCTCCCTCCTGCTGCGGCCGCATCGGGTCCCTCTGCCCGCCATGCGTACCGCGCGGGGGTTCTGGGATGTCGCCATGGCTGACGGCGAGACCGAGAGTGTCTCGTATCGCTGCGTTCTCAACCGGCTTGCCAAAGGTGATGCTCAGCTTAGCCCCAGGGCGCGGGAAGAACTTCCAGGGGACCGAACGGCCCTCGGGCATGACCTGGTCGATGCCTTCCATGTAACGGTGAAGAATGTAAGCCGTCGCAGTAGTAGGGAAATCGGGAGGACTCACCAGTTAGCCACATGGGGATGATGATGGGAGGCTGGGCCGTTTCCATTACTATGCGACCTCTGAGAAGTACGCGGTCAGTGATTATGTCCGACGGCGACCGAAAATAGCGCATACATGCCCCATTTGAACCGAATGAGGTCTACGGGACTGTGCCCCGGAGCTCGGCTGGGCTGGTTGACTCTGCCCTCGCCGAAAAGGTGTATCTGGAGCGCACATCAGTACGTGCACGGCACAGAAACATCACGACACATACCCAAGCACCGCGATTCAGCTTCTTGATAGCTAGGTCGACGGCAGGCTGGAAGATGCCCTTGCCGCGGAATGTCTCGATGACTTGCCCATTACGGAAGAACGCAGAGAACACCCTTGCTGGTTCATGTCAACATTTGCGCCTCAGATCGGTCAGAAGCCGAGGGCAGCTCACGGATTTGTGAACATGATGTCGGAGGCTCCTAGAGTCCACCTGGTCATGCGCGCATTGAGGTGGTACCGGAGCGGTAGGATGCCCCAAGCAAGGGGGTCATCCATACTGGGTGACAGAGCTCGTAGATGTCTCTTTCATAGCACTGGAGAAACCTCGCACGTTGAGATATGGTTTGATACTACGTTGCGGCCTCAGAGACAGAGTTATGACCCAGCGATATGTCAGCAACTCACCTGTCACCACGCCACGACCCTGATTACGCTCATCGCTCTCGAGGGCGCCATAGAGATGCTCCAAGCCATTCACAGTGACTGAAGAACACCCGATTTTGAGGAAACTTTTGCAGAGCAACCCTACTGTCCCGACTGTTGCTTGAGAGAGCAAGGACATGCAGGATCAGTGGTAGAGACAAATTCCGCGAGCCGTGATGAAGATGTGCTGTATGAGCCTTCGCAAGCAGAACTGAGAAATCTCTCAGGATGAGGATGTGTTGACGAAGATGTTGACGAAGAGCGGTCAGAAGCTTTCCCGGACTGCCTGAGAGCTTGACACGTGCATCAGGCGCGTCTGTGGCGTACCCTCAGGACGCTCATAATATAACCGTTCGCCATACCTAACCAATACCTATCTCATGAATAGTGAGTACGGAAGCCTAGTAACCTTTCATACGGTCAATAAATGCATTAGAATATTGAGCGGGACTGGGAAAGTAGAATGCGTCCTCCATCCCACTGGCAGCACTCGGTGCCATCATGATCATGATCATGCTACGTATGTTCCCCCGACTCGAGTCAATGTGAGCCGACCCTCCGATTTGAGCCAGCTGAAGAGTTTCCAGAGCACATCTCAGGCGCATCTCCGGTGTTCTCGAAGGCTTCACGTCACAACGTAACCTCAAAATGTCTGACTTCGCGTTGGACAGGCGTCTCGCTTGGAAAAGGGCTTCCAAGCCGTCGACGCGTCGACCCCGAGAGCAGCTGCTGAGATGTTGGAAAGCACCCTTCCCATCGCATCCGAAGCAGCTTGTTATAAACGGTCAATCGAACTAACGTCCGAGTCCACGTCGATCGTCACAGTTCAAAGCAACGTATTTTGGGCGAAGCCACTGGCACTAGAAAAATGAAGCCGTTGCCGTCAGCACTCTGCGTTGAGCAATTGCCGAGCATCGGTATGAAGAGAGTTGACTCGACCTCGGGGTCCAATGTCTCTAGGATTGGAGGCATGCGTGATTTCAAGTAGGATGTGGACACGGGATGGAGGTTCGTCGCGTCATCCCTCCCTAAAATCTGTAGCTATCTCTATGACGGCTAATGTGCGCCCTTGCTACCGTGCGTTAGCTCCGGTACCTCGTTTGGATGCACAGCTACCACCGTCTCATCCTTGTGCTGGGAAGAATCGTCATCATCTTCTAGGCTTTCTAACAAACCTTCCTCCAAGGCGCGGTCCGCAAGCGTTGACGTGGAGCCTTGCTCCTTCTTCAAACTAGGAGCTTTCTTTGAGACCTGTGATAAATATCAGCACGTCAGTCCAGACATCACACACCATGGATAGACACTGCGACGTACGGCGATGTACACGGCGGATGTGACTATAATCATCGTGCCGATGATGGACAACGCGTTCGGCACGGAGTGGAAGAACACGAGATCGTTTATCGTCGCATAGACTACCTGATTGTAGACGTTCAGATATTATCCGGTTTTTCGTAGGATTCGCGTTTTCTTACTTGCACATAGACTGCCATGGTACCTCTGCCGGCAGTCTCTATCTGCAGCCCCATTGTAAACAGCATCTAGGGATTTGGGGATCGGTACATCGCGAGTAGAGAGCTCCACGAGAACGATACCTGGTAGATGAATCCACAGAATCCGATGACGAGTAACATGCCGAGCCAGTCCAACCGAGTTGGAACGACGACTGGTGTTTTGAACACTACCATGCTGGTGCAACGAGCCGAATTCAATCGCTGACACTTAGGTAGACCTTTGCACGACGCACAAGAATGCAGATGCAATGACACATTGCACCGAGAACGCGACTACGCTGTGGAGAGCATGCGCACGCTTGCCAACAGCTCGAATCGTGGTGACTGAGGGAGACAATAAGTCAGATGAGACACCTGACCATGGTCAAGAAGTTATACTTACATGCACCCGTTGCGCCGAAAACCCCAATCATAGCGAATCTACGTATCAGCATGAGCGAGCGGGATCGGTATCATGACACGTGCGGCCTCACCCAACTGCACTCAATCTCTGGGTAGGGGTCACCTCCGCAAGGTCTGACCGTGCATCGAGTCTATCAGGAGCGGGCTGCACTATGTGGGCACTGTTCACTGCAGCTCCGAACAAAAAGGAAGGTCGCGCAATCAGGACGACGCCAGCAAGGCTGAATACTGATTGATTTCAGCCCTTGTGCTTCCTTCATAGCAGAAAGTGAGACTCACGACTAGCAAATGCCTGTTCGCGGGAGAAATGTTCTTTGAGGAGTAGCGCGCCTGCAATGCCCGTGCACATAGGCGCGAGAAATTGTAATACCGTCGCGTCCGACACCGACAAATATTGGAGGGAGAATTAGTTGCCCGACAGCCCAATGAACCTTGGAGAGGGATGTTGTTAATACCACAGCTCAGCTTAGAGTAGTAACGAAGGGGGCACTGACCCAAAGAACCCTCTGAGAGCAAGGAGCCAACGGACTCCTTTGGGTCCCAAGAACGGGTCGGGAATCTTCATGATCCACCTGAACAGCATGAGCCCCCATGGAAATGCGAGAGCTACAGTAACGCCGCCCTCACATGTATATCATGCAGAATACCCCTGTTCCAAACTGTGGTACAGCGTCATTCTCCGATCGACACTGTTGACAGGATGCCGCATATACTCACCATTCAGATGAAGATAAGCTTGTCGCAGGAGCCCATCAATCCATAATCCGAAGACTAAAAATGAACGAAACTCACCTCGAGCATCGGGACGGGCGGATCGATACTGTTCATCAACTTGACCAGCGTGCTCATCATCGAAGCGAACGCGACAGATATCGTAACAAGAAGCAATCCTGTATTGTTCTTGTAGACCGTTTTGCATTTTGAAGCAAACGTATTCCACCTTCTGCGCACTCCACCTTGAGGCAATGAATCGACCTTTTCGCCAGCTCGTGTCAGGGCGTCACAATCATCTTCCTCTCCATCGTCGAAGCGAGCTAGAGGAATGCTCGCATCGGCGCCATGGCCAAACGTCCGTACGTCCGGGGTTTGCGCGACATACGGCGCGCGACTCGCTGCAAATACCATACTGTTGATTGAACCTGACAACCACACTAAACCGTCTACGACCTCTGGGTATTAGCTACGGACATACACGCATATGTCAGAACTTACCAAGACTACGCGAGACGAGCGCGCGTGAAGTTGTGGTACTGATTCAACACACAGAGGACATGCACACGACTCAAACGTAAGAAGCATACTTATTACATAGTGACCCTACGGCCGATCGCGATAGAGGACGTTTGCGCCATTGCAACATCCCATGCTCCTCTGACTCAATCACTCATTGACTCCGAGTCACGGGTCGAACGCCTGGAAGCGCTCGACCAAAAATCTGCAGCTCGATACCGATGAATGAACTACAACCTGTCGGATGCGCCGCGACGACATGCTATCGCTACGTAAGTGGACTCGCAGGACGTCAAGATCATCAAAGCCATTGAAGTAGTAAATCTGACAGCAACCCCGCACCTTGACGCGTGAACGTAACTCACTTACATCCGAAGATACCTCAGTCTGCGAGTCGTTTTCTCCTGGGGCACAGCATAAAGTTACATCTATTCACCCCGTAATGCGGCCATGTGGGTACGCAGCGCCCATGGAAGACCCTGACCAGCTGGAGCATCCTCGCTTTTGTGATTCCTTGAGGACTACGCTTGGACCGGAAGCGTCGAGGAAGCCCTTGGGAGCGCGTTGCTAGACCCGCCGGTAGCAGGCAATATGACTACCTCGGTCTAGCCTGTAGAAAAACACCGCAGGAACAGTGTAGTCTACGATGGTAGCGTTTCGGCCTTCCCATTGGCAAGTGCCTCTTTGTCATGAGAGTGGTTCGACGGCTGTAGTGGACCCTTCAACGTGATGATCTCGCCCTTCGGCTCGGAAGTCTCTTCAGAGTCATCTTGGGTCTCAAGCAGGCCTTCCTCCAGACCGAGGTCTGCAGGAGAGGATATGAGGCTCTGCTGTCTCTTGTGCAAGCCTGGGTCTGTCTTCGAGATCTATGGAGCGTAGCGATAGTAAGATTGACTATGAAGAGAGGATTGTGTGTGGGGACTCACAGCAACATATATTGCGGATGATACGATGATCAGTGTCCCGATGGCGGATAGCAAGTTAGGCGTAGAGTGGAAGAACACGATGTCGTTAAACGTTGCAAAGATGATCTCAAGTCTTTTGTCAGTAGAGGGTCGCCCGCCTGTGTGTCGTCATCACTCACTTGCACATAGATGGCCATCGTCCCGCGACCTGCTGTTTCGCGCTGTAGCCCTAGGGTCAGCAACATCTGGAGAATATATGAGAGCAATGTCAGGAGGCCCGTTATCGTATGCGAACCTGAGCAAGAAACCCGCAACACCCGATAGCGAGCAGCATGCCAAGCCATTCGATCCTGTTGGGGAGTACTGCGGGAGTCCGTAACACGAGCATTCTTCCGCACACATCACGATCAGTTCTGCATGCTTAGATATCGCGTCAAGCATGACGTACGAGATCGAAGACACAATGACGCATTGCATCGAGAACGCGACGACGCTATGAAGCGCGTGAGCACGCTTACCAATAGCGCGAATGGTCGTATCTGCAACGTCCGAACTCAGACAAGCCTCTGGTGAACATCTACAAACAACTTACATGCACCAGTCGCGCCCACGACGCCGAACATAGCGAAGCTGAGGCATAATTAGTTGGGGTCAATCAACAGAATCGACGTGATGCTCTCACCCAACCGCGCTCAGCCTTTGAGCCGGAGTGACCTCCGCGTAGTCTGACCTACCGTCGAGAACGACTGGGGGGTCTATCGCCATGTCAGGTCTGCTGGAAGCATGTCCGAACAAGAACGACGGCCGTGCGATGAGCACGACTCCGACTAGACTAAAAACTGGATCCTCTCAGCACACACGTCGTGTTGGATTCGACTATGAGGGAGGCAACTCACGACTGGCAAAGGCTTGACTGCGCGTGAAATGCTCCTTCAAGACGAGAGCGCCTACAATACCCGTGCACATGGGCGCCAGGAACTGTAGAACAGTCGCATCTGACACAGACAGATATTGGAGAGAAAAATAGGAACCGGAGAGTCCAGTGAACCTAACGGGTATCGGAGGAACTGTCAGCATACCGGAGGGGCCGTGTAGGGGAAGACACTACTTGCCCGCAAACCCCTCGAAGTACCAGCAACCATCGAATTCCCTTGGGTCCCAGAAATGGGTCGGGCACCTTCTGAATCCACCTGCATTTCGTGAGCGCGAGAACATACAACGAACACTTGTGACTGACATATAGGACACGCAGCAAAGCCATGTCATCGACTATAAAGCGACATAACGGTTGAGAAAGATGGACATCCCAGCAAGACAAGGACGCATACCATACGGACGAGAATTAGCTAGACAAGCGCTGTCAGGCCTCAGGCCTCAGGGATGACAGGTGGGCTCGTACAGGCTCACCTCGAGCATCGGTACCGGTGGGTCCACGCTATTCAACTTCTTGACGAGCATGCTCATCGTAGAGCCGAAGGCAGTCGACGCCGCGATAAGCAACAGCCCTATGTTGCTCTTGTACGTTTTCTTGCATCCAGACGTGAACTTCCTCCACTTCTTTCGTAGGCGGCCTCGTAGCGAGTCATCAAATAGAATCGACGGGCGCTCCAGCGCGACGTCGAGCTCATTCGCGTCGAAACGAGCAAGGGGAATGTCCGAGCCAAACGTCGCAACGTCTGGAGTTTGGGCAATGTAGGGTGCCCGAGAGGCTGTAGACACAGTCATGACACGGGGCGAGTAGTCCTCTTCGAGACGCGTTCAAGTTCTATGTGACCCAAGATATAAATCGCATGAAGGCACAGCAGAGTCGGTCCCCGTATGAATGGTCCAGTGGACTATGAGCGCAAGAGAGGTCGCGCGGATCAGACCTCTGCTAGGCCCCCCGCAATGCTCGGCAAGCTATCCGGCAGGCGGATAATTGAACATAAGATGATCCCAGCCAATCAGCATCCGGTTTACTGCAATAATGTCGCACTCGACTCCTTAGGTTGATTAATTATCTTCGGTATGGATGTAATGGTACATACGAGTGAAAATTTGTGCATGCCGTCGTGCGTTGAAACTTTTCAATCGACACTGCGAGAGACAGGCTCGCTGACCGCCCTGGTTGCTGCCCGGGCCTGGAGATTAGACCTTGCCTGATTTGGGTTTGGCTTTATCGGCGATCGCGGCCACCGGCGGCAGCCGAATTACGGGCGCTCTTTCGTGGGCCTCGCTAACTTTCAGCCACACAACTACTAGTGCTGACTGTCGACAACTTGAGCTGAACATGACTTCTCCGTTTTCCTCGTTTTCTGCTCCTGAAAGGCCCTTCATACAGACGAATCCAGGTGCAGCATCCCAGCCGCGCAGCTCTACTCCAGGGGGAAAGACCGGCGGCGCAAAACGCGGTCGTAAACCCAAAGCCACAGGGTCTTTCTCGGCCACCAACTCTCCTCGACCGCCAGCTCAGTCACCTCTGCCAGGCTCTAGCCAGGGAGCAGACCTACAATGGAGCAACACGGCTTCTAATGCATACGCTGGCTCGAGTAACGCAGGCACGTCGACGACCGACCGACAGTCACCAGGCCAGCCACAGGCAGCGGTCGCAACTGAGTCCGGGGTCACGCTGAGTCTGCCTGGAGCTGAGGCAGCAACAGCGAACACAGACACGACAGCACCAAGACCCCCAGGAGCTGCAGCGCCAGGCGAAGAAGACGGGGAGGGCGAGGATGACCACGAGATGCTTCCGGCGATGGCAGATGACGACTACTCTGCGCAGCTATCCTTCCAGAGTCAATCTAAGGATAATCTGAAGTGCGTATGTTGCTTCGCTTATATTAGGAGTGCCACTGAAAAAACCCTTCTGTAGAGTTTTGATGGATAATTTCAGTTCTGAGCAGTACGATCGATTCGAAGCGTACCGCCGACACGCACTGCCGAAACAAGCGGTCCGCAAGGTTAGTCTCAAGCCTGACACGGTCGAAGTCAAATTCATACCTTCTTTAGGTCATTCAACAGACCTTAGGCCAGCAGGCTTCCATGCCCGTCGCTCAGATTGTGGCTGGTTTCGGCAAAGTGTTCGTCGGAGAAATTGTGGAGAAAGGTGTGTCCAGTGATTGTTCTTCCTGCAAGCAATCACTTATTCATCCATTTTACCAGCGCGCTCCGTGCAAGAGCGACGCGGCGAAACAGGCCCACTCTCTCCCGACCATCTGCGCGAAGCATACCGCATGTACCAGAAGGAAACGGGTCGTGTCGGCGCCGCGCGTCCATTGCGCGCTAAGCGGCTCTTCACCCGCTAAGTCAGCGCGCTCAGTCCTTGAATGGTTGCGTGTCCGGATTTCTCCGCCATCCCGTCGCGTATGTTTCCACCTACTCAATGCTCCGTGCCGTCTCAACCTAATATCAGGGAGCTTTCATGTGCCTTCGCGGGAACCGAACCAGTGGAGATGACGCTCGTTGGTCGTCTTCATGGCAGAGCACATGTGCAGCGCAGTTCTGGAAGTGTTACGATTTGCGCTAAGTCTCATAGGCAGTTTTCCTCTGATTGAAGCCCGCCTAGCATGTGCCTTGTTTTTTGTACAGGTTGTGACACTCCTCCGCCAACCTCAGGGGCCTAGCAAGGCCACGAAGTTCTCTATGCCATATCTGCTAAGCTATCTATGTTTGCCAAGATCCGTAACGCCATCCTGAAGTGGCATTCCTGGCAGGATGGCCATTCGATATTCGTAGTATTCGGAATCGCCCATTCCCAGTGCATTCGAGTGTGTTCCAGTCGCACGAGCCGAACCCGGATGCATGGTCGAACTAGCAATTTCAACGATCCAACTGCGCAGACTCCAAGAACTGCCTGCCGGTTACTGTACAGCGGTGTGAACACCGGGTCCGAGGCTTTTGCGCACACTTTCAGTGTAGTTCGCCGATTTCGAAATCGAGCAGACGAACCCTCCTGCGGACGGACACGCCAGTCTAAGGTTGGACGCCGTGCGCAGTTCGTTAATAACCGAAACCCTCCCGCCCCGCACAGCCACATATGTACGTCACTCGTCTCTCGAGTGAACCTCATCAATAAACCTCAAAGGCATTGAATAGGTGGCACCAGAACTGCAGCTGCGTATTGCGGTGTCGACTCTCTCATCCTCGCCGCCTACCGCCGGGGGCGCATGCTGTCCCCGCAGTGCGGTGAATGACGCGGTACCTGCTTCGTCGGTAGTGATGTCATCTCAGCCCGAGCATCCTTTCAGCTGGGCTTCGTTCGGTCGCATTGTTTCGGTGAAACTAGGAGCAGAGTGTCGGAGAACGGAGCGTCGCAAAAACATATTCTGGTTGTGTGGACACGCAGTCTTCCGACATGCGCCATCTGCCGTGTAATCCTCGGTGTAAGCGGAGGTAAATATTTAGCTGCCCAGGGATGTAGGCAAGGTTCCCTGAAGCACGGTAGCAGGAAAGCCTCAACGCCGTCAGGCAGTCAGGGTGTATGTCTCCGAACTGAAATAGTGATCATAGTCTGAAACCAATATTACTGGATATAGTCGTCCCGGTTTCTTATGCATTTATTCAGCTATGACCCATCCCAATCTCAGAAAGGGTACTCGACATTAATAAAGCCGGTGATATCCCTCCCACACTGTGCGCCTGAGAGAACATCGGGAGCTTCGTGAAATACGCCATTCATGCCTTGCGAGGCGTACATGCAAGCCGTGTGTTCGCATGTATAGCTCTTTCATTGAACAGGCTCCTGTCTGGGGAACCCTGCGGAGGAAACGCTGATACAGAATAACATAGGCCGCAGCACACCCTGAGGCACCGTCAACCCTTCAAACGCAACGACGAACAGACAACTATATCGTTCTAGTCTCAGCCACCGTTGTGACGCTACTACATCCCGCGTCCCCTAAGCGACACTCCTTGTTCCCAGAACGGCATCATCGACTTGAAAGTCGCCGGTGACCACAGCGGGGTTCGTCTCCTCATCCACACGGTAAGAAGCGAGCCTGTTGGAAATTCCCGGCGCGGCGGCGCCCACACGAGCAAACAAGTTGTTGTTAGTAATGTGCTCCTATGCCCCATTCGAATCGGCGTGCCAGCATCAAGCAATAGAGCGGCTCGGCACCGAGCGACCACACTGAACAGAAGGCAAAAACCTGCAATGGGGCTGCAAAAGCTAGCGACAGCGCCGACCTGTTGGGCGAAACATTGACGCGCTCGTGCCCAGCGGGGTAATGTGCAGTCCATCAGGTCTATCTCATTGTTTCAAGCGCAGGCACCATATGGTCTTGGTTCATCCGTACGATGTGATCGGCCCCCTGTGTTTCGCTCAACGTGGTGGAGCGTGACAGCCCCCGAGATGAGATCCACTTTCGTGCCGCCGCAGAGCCGCAGAGGCACAACTTTTCTGCCGCTGCGACTTGGCTGCGACCTCAATTACCTCGCACGCAATTGGTGGGGGCGAGGCCCACGACGCTGAGCGCGCTTCAGGAGCATAGGAGGGATATTCCTGAGATCGTACAAGGCCAAGGTTATTGCCATTCAGCTGAGAACGTATCAGGGTGCCAGAGAGGGAATGGAAGCTCACAGGAATAACAACGTTGCTTTCTGTCGCGTGCAGCAGACAACCACAGATCAGCCATGCCGACATCGAACCCGCAACGCTGTCAATACTAGACACCATCGCCATATGCACCCACCACGACGCACAACGAACCGCCGCGCCCATGGAGCGCGCGCTCGTGGTGGTTCAGCTACGTCCAGTTAGTCGACGAGACGCACTGACTCATCCCATCCACACTCACCTGCGCACAATCAATGACCCCGAACCTTCGCGCTGCTGCTGCGTTATGCTCCGTGCACAGCCACAGCGTCTCGGCCGCCCGGCCTGTCCATTGGTCACCACTCGCACATCGATGGGCGGGGCGGTTCCCAATATGGAAGGTGTCTAGGAATACCTTTGAGGCTCCGGCTCCGGCTTCGCTCGACCCGGTTGGAGCGGCCAGTGTTATTATTGGCCAGTCGATCGGGTCGAGGAGGAATCCCACTTCCCAACTACCGAGGAGGCGCGTCGGGGCGGACGTCGTCGGGGCACCAATTAGTGCTGGGGACGTTCACAAGCTTTCCCAGCGTGACCGGCGTGTCTATGAGGGTGCGGGGACTGTCGCGTTCCGGACATAGCGGTCTAGTCACTATCAGTCACTGTCAGTCACACGCGAGGCACACGTACATTGATGCGTCCACGTCAGCTCGTCGAGTTTGTCTGACAGTGCGGTCCCGCTCAGATGAACAGGCGCGTCGAGCCCTGAGCCTGTGGAGGGGTGCGAACGACGAGCCCGGCAGATCGCTGAGGCCGTGCGCGTCCCGCTGGGCAGCGGAGCAAGCCGACAGCACCCAATCAGAGATGCTGCCCTTTCGAGAATCCGACATTGTGATCTCCCCACAAGGCACGCCCGCCGCCACCACCGACATTCGCGGGGTTGAGTGCGGACCAAAGTCGGGCTCCTGTGTGGGTGTGCCTCCACACAGGAGCAACGGCCGGGTCCATATCCAGGATGCGCGGTGCCGAACCCAGAGAACGAGGCCTGCAGCGTCCGTGTCTGAAACGCTAAGGGCACCTCGACCCTATGGCCTCGGCGCCTTCGCGAACGTCTGGGGAGGTGACGAGCCTAGGGCCAGCGCGATGCAAAGAACGACTCATCGTGGGGTTGGAACGCGAGCGTTGGAACGTATCAGAAAGCATGTATGGCAGATGAATCGGTGTTTGGAGGCCGCACGGTACGACCGTCGATAGACGCGCGTCGGACGCTAATGACGAGAGCGGTCGGCGTGGATCGGTTCATTCTCCCCCACACTCACATGGCGGGAAGATTGGGTCAACGGCGCGCATACGTTCGGTCCCACCTCCGAGTGCGCAGTTCCGAGGAGAACAGGACCCATTTGGCGAGGATGGGTATAATGTGGATCTAGCGAAATCTGTGTTTGGTCTGGTTGTGAGTTGTAGGCGCAACAAGGTCTCGTCACACATTCCCGGTCACAATCTAGGTTGGGAGACGAGACACGGGGTGTGATCCTCGTGGAGCAAATACCTTGGATGTACGCACTGACTGTCGCTGACGTGCACAGCCACCGTAATCATATCTCTACCTGGTCACGAAGTATAATGAACCCTCTGCGGGTGCCTCTCGGAAGCCCTAGTCAGAGGACGCAGTCAGGCTTTCGAAGGTGACTCCATTTTGTTTGAGGATCTGCGGGTGGTCGTGATACTACAATGACAAAGGCATTTGAGTGAGCCAACTGCCAACCATTTGGTTACCACGTACCTGTTGTCTCAGCGCCTCAGAAAGGGCTCCGGTACTCTGCCACCCTCCTGAATACACGCAGTGAATGCACAAACTCAGATGAACCAGAACGTGATCCGGAGGTGATCGGAGTCATCAGCATCGATAACCGTCAATCGGGACAGCGGACACTTGTCGAAGAGCAGGATTAGTCGCGCTGTAGATCCGAGTCAGCTTTGAGAACAACAAGAACGGAGCACAGCCTACCGCCCATGTAGCGGGGGAATTTACATCGTCGCACCCGCTGCGACGGATGGCTATCTATTTGGGGGGAAGCCCCAGGAGGCTAGACCAGTCCAGTACTTGATCAGAGGATTTGTAGACCCAAGAAACATTTGTGGAGAAAGCCGCGAAACAAGCTTCGTTCAGAAGTCGTTCTCTGGTAGGTGAGATGCATAGATGGTGTCACCAACAAGGAAGAAAGGGACAGCCTCTTCGTCGTTGAATATGTCGCAACCGAAGCCTCAGCTGCATTTCGTGTCGAACTTGATACAGTTCCTCATGTAAGATATGCAGGGATTTGTAGTGGTCCGAGTCCGTGTTACCGTCCGCAGACGTACGGCCTAATTGTACCTTCGCCCGACCGCCGGTTCATCATAATGTTGTGGTCTTGGCCGCAGCAGTGTCCAAAGCTATCTGCTTCGGAAAAACTGCAAGCATGAGTGGTTAACATTCCAGGGCGGCCTCAACCTGTACGGCCCCATGCTTCACGCGGAACATGAGCATGGGGCCGCCACGCCAAATCAAAGCCGAGGTCTGCTTCCTCTTCACAAAGAAGTAATCGGTATGGCATCTTGACTCCTGACCATCCGGGGTGCATTGGCAAAACACCCAAAAGGTGAACAGGCCCGGAATGCTGTGAGCTTGGGCATCACGGAGCTGAAGTGAGATCGAGGGTACGCACGCAGAGGCCGCGTCAGCGCACACGTATGTCTGAATGGACAAGTTGAACTGCGGTCAAATTCACGAGGCACAAGCGGGAGTTCACCCTCACCGGTCACCACGTACTGAGCACCCCGAGAATTGGCGTTGAATTGGCGAACGTCTTCTACACGCTGACATCCGCAGCGTCCGCATACGCCATCGCCCGCGGCGAAGCGGGGTGGTGAAAGATGACCCGCATGGGCTTGCACCGCTTACTGACATTTCAGCAAGCTGCACCCTGCTGAGAAGACGCAATGCGCGTCAGGTATGTAGTTTGGAGGCGAGGATCCGGATGCGCACCCTCAATCACACACCACGGAGACAAATCCATGGCTCGGCGCATGAGGCCGGCTATTCGCTGGGCAGGTTTCCCCCCGGAGGTACGAACGCAAAAACATAACTGTGGCTATGTAGGGTGAGTAGTGTGCTCAGTCAGCGAGTGGGCGACTTACGTTCTGCTAGACAGCTACCATTCCAGACTGTTCTAGACATTTCAGGAGCATATCTGTGCATGAACACTAATAGTAGTGTTACGGAGACAAATACTACGTGACTCTACCTGTCAGGTTCATAGCTTGGGGTAAGTATACATAGCCACAGTTTGTGCGTGTGCTTTCGTACATCTCGGGAGGGAATGAACGAAGGAATAGCCGGTACGCGGTGTAGGATGAGTAGTGGTCTGCTCAGTCAGCGGGCGGGCGACTTACGTTGCTTCGTAACGTTATGCTCAAGCGGTGTACCTTCTACTTCCTCATTCGGCGATCCTCGCAAATACAAGAGAACTTCGATGCGACGACCTGACGGAAAGGGAACCGAACCGAGGAGATGTGAGCCTCTAAAGGGAAGGGGATAGCCACCGCGTCAGAGTGGGGGCGGGGCCAGGCACGGTGGGGCGGGCGGCTAATAGCGTAGCCGGGAGGATCCGGGCTGTGCAGGGAGGCCGAAGGGATGACCGAAGGGGCGCATTGCCTTTTCTGGCCACCGACACCGCCCTCGAACAATATCCCGACGTGGGAGGAGCGCCACGAGGCTTGGCCGCGGCCGCAGCGTGCGATCGGCCCTCAATCGCTCGCGCCCCGCGACACAAACACGAGGCTAGCGCATCGCCCTCGACGGCTCCATGACAGTCACGCCCGCGGTTGATTGTGTCCAGGTAGGTTCTCCTTGCAGCACGGAAGCGACGAGAACGCAGGGCGAGTGCGGGTTTGGCAGTGCGAGCCACAGGAGGATGTGGGGTGCTGATTCGAGCGCAGTGGGCAATCAGATTGAGACCACGTTGCAGGTCTGCGAGGCTGCAGCTGGTGGTTCGGCTACGTCTTGGGGAGAGCTGAGGCTGCGTGTGAGGCAGCGTGGGGGCTGGTCCCTGAGCCGGCTCGTGGATGGGAATTCGGAGAAGTGCAATACGGCATCAACCATCAGCTGGTGGCGGGTGGCGGCATAGCTATTCCTGGGCAATTCATGCAGAGCGGGTGTCGTCCTTCATACGCAACTGACGGCCGAACCTGCCAGCGGGACTCGGATGGGACCATGCGAGCCCCAAGGAGGGAGCATAGCCAAGGCGTGGGAGGAGGAGCGTGTGACGGACCCTTGTGACGGACTATTGGACATGCGTTATGGTCACAGTCACGGTGTTTGGTCGCGCGGCGTTAGCGCTAAGCGGGAGAGCCATGCGCAACTATATTACCCGACCCTCCATCCGGCTCAACTCCGCTAAACCATCCTCCCCTCGTCGAGCCTTCCGACGCCTACCCTCTCCCTTCTTCTACCAAGATCGACTTGTTCCCCCCACCTAATCTGACGACCATAGCCAACACGTCCGATAATTTGACTTTCACGCACGACCTTAACATGGCTACTGCTCAACCAATTGCATTCCACACGAACGGAAACGAAGATGTCTCGATGAGCTCGGGCTCTTACTCGAATCAGAATGGCTTCCCGAACGCCGCATCGTACACCCGCCGTCTTGTTGGCTCTCCTTCATTATCGTGGCGAGCAGGCTCGTATGGAAGTGTGATCTTCACAGGGGCATCACCAGGGATGCTGCTTGGTTCTCTAGAGTAAGTACATCTTTCCCGATGCAACTGCATATCGGAGTTGACATACATCCCGGCAGCCCAAACGATTTCAAGTTTGGCAAAATGTCCTCGTCGATCGAGAGTGACAGGGGCTCTATCGTGAACGCGCTCGGCGCTTTCGAGCGCCATGACGAGCTGGTGAGTCTCATTCCGTCATATGCCGGCGAGTCAACCACTTAACCACGTTGCAGTGCCGCGATTACACATGTTGTGGGCTCAATCTGACCGACCTGCACGCCCTCGTCGACCACTTCGAAGAGTGCCATGTTGTCGTCGTCGATCCGTATGCACCCCAACAGCCCCTCCCCAACGCCACCATGCAACAACAGCAGGCCCCATACTTCCCCGACGGCCAAGGTGTCCCGGTAGCGCCAGCGTACCAGGGATCATTCGACCCCGATGATATGGAGATGGAGATGGACCACCCGAGCGCTCCGTCATCGGGAGCTTCCTCGCCTCCGGATACGCCTGTTTCCACGCCTTTGTCCTCGTACCCATCCGCCGCGTTTCCTGGCTCGCATCCTGGCTCTCATCGTTCGTCCCCACACCCGGCGCCTGTGTCCGCGTTCGAGACGACGACGGTCTTGCCGTCCCGGACCGGCCACTCGTCGCTCTCCGTCGGCTTCCCGCCTGCCACTCGCTGCATGGGCGGCGTACAGGGTCGCCCGGAAGAGGCGTTCAACGCATACGCCGGGTACTCTGACTATTCCGCCCTGATGCCCGGTACCGTCCGCTCTACGGCACCGAACGCCGACGGCTCGGGCATTGCCGATCCCAGCAATCCCTACGTGCCGCGCAGCTGTGTACCTCCGGCGTTGCTCCATCACTCCGCTAATAACACCCCTGAAGGCACGCCTGCTTCGTCGCGCGTGGCATCGCCCACCCTGCGCAACGTTGCTGCGGCGACGGCATCCACGTCGGTCTCAGGCGCCACTGCCTCCGGCCAACACGCATCATCATCCGGCTCGTCAAGTTCAAGCACCCCCCGCGCAAGCACTACGCTCTCCCGCCCTGCAACGTCTCTGCTCCTCAGCAAGCCGTTCAAGTGCCCGAAGCCGAACTGTAACAAGAGTTACAAGCAGGCCAATGGGCTCAAGTACCACGTCACTCACGGCTCGTGCAACTTCGCGCCGCCGAAGGATCTTGAGCAGATTCAGGCGTTGATTGATAGCAAGCGCAAAGATGGAAATGACGAGCCCATGAGCGAGGCGGAACTCCGCGAGGTTGAGCGCGAAGCTGAGCGGAGATTAAGGCCCTACGCATGTGGCGTCGGCGATTGTCAAAGGCGGTACAAGAACATGAACGGGCTTCGTATGTTCATTTTCATTATCCCTCCGTCGTGCGGCATTAACGCTAGATTCACAGGGTATCACTACCAGCATTCGGGTGACCACGGCGCGATCGGCCTGGCAATGCTTGCGAGCGGCCAGCACGAGTGTCTCCAGCACAGCAAGTCGAGACACCACACGCCGTCGTCGGCGTCGCACTCGACACCCGCATCTGCAGCACCGTCGCAGACGTCTTCACCTCTTTCGACACCGCAGGTGTCCCGGGCGCAGTCCACCGTGGCGACTCAATACACCCCATCGCACATGCCGCCGTCGTACCACAACGCCACGATGGCGCCGCCGCAATATCAGTACGACCAGCGGTACTCGCAGGCGCCGGCGACCTACATGACCTCTATGTCGTGACCCGACCGGTGTAGTGCCTCGTGAAGAAGTATACGCCTCGCGGCGCGGTGTACAACTACGATTTCTCGGTTTCTCGGTGCCGACTCCATTGCTCCCCTCTATACACCTACAATCGACATTCGGTCGCGGGGAGTTTTTCGCGTGCATAGACGCGGCCAGATTGCGATTACTCCACCACCCGGCCCGCCGATCCAAAAGTACCTCTATACATAATGCCTCTCACGTTCAGATCCAGTGCACCATGTTGTCAACGCAATCTCCACCATTCTCCCACTATCGTCTCCTCGCATGACCGGCTCCGTCGCTGGCCCCGCTCCACTCACGAGTTCCTTCTACATCTCGACGCGAGCATGTCCGGGCAGGCCCCTCGCATTACGATCAGTCTCATCAGTCAGCCTCCCGGTCTCCGGTGTTCTCTGTCCCTCTGTTGTTGTTTGTCATGAGGCATATCGTCGCCCGCGTAATGATAGTAGTGTACATATTGTACGCCCACCTTTCCCCGTCTGTCTGTTCCCCTCCCGTTACACGTGTACATGCTTTATCCATCCATTATCGGTCAAGTTATCGTGACCGCCGTGCGTCTCTTCGCCACCGCTTCCACCCCTCCTTACTGCCCCAACCCTGAATGCTTCCCCACATCACCACCAGCGCGCCACGCACAAAAAGACGGCGTTCAGCCGTCAGCCGCTCCCTCGAGCGTCCATCGCCTACCTTATTATTACCTACCTATGGTTCCCGAGTTCTCTGTGTCATGTAGCCCACCTACTCGCCGCCCACCTCGCCTTCGTTGCGTTTACGTACCTTACGAGGGTCCGTTCTGGTATTCTTCGTAGACGTTGATGTATGCTATGGTATGTCGTATGCCGTACCATTTGAATACACACATGCTGTTGTTAGAATTATCGATACTCCCGTCGGCACGACCCGTTCTTAGCCAGCCTATCGAGCAAGCAGCCATTTGGCAGAGGCAACGAGGCCTGCGTTCGCATGGCGTGACATAGGGGGTGTTGCCTCGATCTGCGCCACCCCGATGTGTACGGCGGCCACCACGCGGATGCGTCCCACACGACCAGTGTCACTCACACATTGGCAGTTCGCTGGCGCATGGAGCGTCTGGTCTGGTTGGCTGGGGGCGGCCGTCACGTTGCACCGGACGGGACACGCGCCTCGGAGCAGACACGAAGCTTGAAGCTTCACGGAACGGCGCGCCAGGAAAGGGTAGACTCTCAGCTAGCGTGGCAGAGCCGCCAGGGAAGCACCAGACGGACCAGAAGCGCCCTCGAATGGCAGAAGCTGGGTACAGGGCCCGGGGAAAACGCCCGAGGGCAGCATGGGAACGGGCAAAGGAGAGAATCAAGGCCTGGTGGATGGAGACGGGGCGCTGGCCCAGGGACAATGATACGGCGCTGTGCGCGTTCTGAGCTAGGTGGTTGCCGTAATGTCAGCATAAGGTTCGTAGGCAATGGCGGGGGACTCACCCCATAGCGCTTGGGAGTAGCAAGAACACCGAGGACGGAGTGCTGCGAACTGTCTGATAGTACTTCGATGGCCTATAGGAGAATCGTAGCGCCAAGTGTGGGAGGCGACACGATACGAAACGTCCAGAACCCTGAGTTATGGCGAAAGGGATGACATGAGAGTACACCTACTATATACAGAGCAACAAGACGGAGACGACCATCAGGGTGGTGACGGCAAAAGATCATAACAATTCGACCGCGGAAAAGATGCAGAGAAGAAGGGTCTATGACTCACACAAAAAGCGGGGGAAATTATCAAAGTACGCACCAGTAGTTGTGCGTGTAGTCGTCTTCATATGATCAAATGGCTGTACCTCTAGTGAAATCAGTGCCGAACACGCTGAACAACCAACACAGTGGGGTCCATATTTGAGCACCAGAGACCACCGACCTTATGCACACTATATTGCGTGTCGTCCGACGTCGTATACGAATTGTGGCCATGCACTCTGCCCTGACTCGCAGTCTGTCCGTCCGCCACAAGTGATCGCGCAACGAGACAGATGTAGTGGTGTCCGGTTTTCACCCGGACTATGCGTCCAAAAATTCGGCCATCCAAGTAAGCATAATACCGAGAGGGATGCAAGCGTGTCAGGTCAGTGGGTGACGTGGAGGAGAGGAGAGAAGAGATATTCATGAAAATTTCTCGGAGCACGTACTTCTCAAGTGGGCGTCTCACGCATTGGGACTGCTGTCGGCGATTGCCGGTGGCTGACAGCCACAGTGGCTGAGCCGGGTACTTCCCCCTCACGATATTAATTGCCCACCCTAGCATGCATATCTGATACGTCAACCTATACTCAAAAATTCTGCAGTCATGTCGAAGCATTGGACCTGCTACTCTTACGGCCGCGGCAGTGACTGTCATAGAAAGGATTACCTCATCGGAGGCCCAAATGATGTTACGTGCGCGAGATCTCCGATCTTCTGGACTAGCGGAAAGACTAGTCACAGCTGCCAGTGGTGCTGGGTCGTCTCTTGTATTCGTTCAGCATTCAGCTTGTTAAGATCTCGTGTCCGTACTTTTCAGCTTTGGGCCGGGACATATACGCTAACATTTGCGAGCGTGGATTGTCTCTGGCAATCCGTCCTCGATGATGACATTTACCGCAAGTCGCACGCCGTACGCGGCCCAGACACCCGACAGGACAGTGTTCGACGGTCCCTCTACGATCCCTCTCAGGCTGTCTCGCCTCGAAACCGACGCAGCGGATGACGATGCTACTCTGAGGCGACCTGGTCATGATCCGAGCACCCGTCACGGTTTCCGCGCGAGCTGGAGGATGCTCTCATCAACATGCAAGTCTACGTACCAGAACAACATAGGCTTATCGCTCATTGCCATTGCGGGCGCTTTCATGTCGCTCATGAGCACGCTCGTGAAGATGTTGAACAACATTGACCCACCTGTGCCGATGCTTGAGGTAGGCCTCGCTGGTTGTCAATTACGACCATGGGCAGCTTGACTGAACCTTGCTAGCTGATCTTCGTTCGCATGGTGAGCATACGTTCGACCGACGCGCCGGTCATGCAGGCTCTGAAGACCTAACATCCCACTGTACTAGGCAGGAACAGGATTGTGCTCTGTGGTGTACATGTAGGTCATGTTGTTGTATAGACAGCATGGGAACTCATACGGAGACGTAGGTGGATTATGAAGGTCCCC
This sequence comes from Fomitopsis pinicola, assembly GCA_001931775.1. Lineage (NCBI taxonomy): Eukaryota > Fungi > Basidiomycota > Agaricomycetes > Polyporales > Fomitopsidaceae > Fomitopsis > Fomitopsis pinicola. The sequence continues at coordinate 24,560 of MPVS01000144.1, read as the reverse complement.
GATCCACTGCTGGGACCTCAAGGGGTCCGCGGACTTCTAGCGCTCAGAGGAGTCTTCGGGTAAGTTCGTAAGTCCTTGGCGGTATGACGGGCACGCTGACAAGGTCGTGTTTTGGAAAGATTCATTGGGCTCTTTGGCTTGTACTTCTCTCTTCAGTATCTATCTGTATCGGACGCAACAGTGTTGCAGTTTCTCGCGCCGATCTTCACGGCAGTCGCCGGTGCTTTGTTCCTGAAGGAACACTTCTCAAAAGAGCAGGCATTTGCTAGTTGTGAGTCCTCGTCGAAAGGGTTCTACAACATTGCTGAACATCAAAATCTACCCTCATATCCCAGTGTTCAGTCTGGCAGGTGTGGTGCTTATCGCTCACCCGTCCTTCCTGTTTGGGCCCGTCACCAGTGAAGCCTCGGCCGCGGCTCAAATTAGATCGGCCTATGCAGCAGTTACTCCAGCTCAAAGATTGAGCGCAGTTGGGTGAGAAATGTTCCATTGCTGAAGTACTGTACCACATGTTCATTGCCCATTGACGGTACCAAGCTACGGCATGATTGGAGTTCTGGGAGCGACGGGTGCATGTGAGGATTCATTCTCTAAGCGTCTTGATATGCTCTAACAGCGGGAAAAGACACGACTATACGTGCCATTGGGAAGCGCGCCCATGCACTCCACAGCGTTGTCGCGTACTCGGTACAGAGCGTCCTAGTGTCCTCCGTCTGGTCGGTGTTCCCTTACTACAGGTCTACATACCAAGCTGCTCACATAGCCTCACCACCAGCATGCTCACGCTACGAACTCAACTTGTTATGCCCACGAGGCTAGATTGGGCCGGCATGTTGATCGGTATTGCAATCTGTGGATTCACATATCAGGTCACTGCACGCTCGACGCACTCTCCCGTTCAGTATAAGCTGAACGGTTATCCTTAGACACTCTTCGCGATGGGTCTTCAAAGGGAGACAGCAGGCAGGGGAACCATGGCAGTATATGTGCAGGTACGCGGCGGCAAGCCCGAAGAATCAATGCGCATGGCTGATCTCCGGCTACTGCATATGTCTAGATTGTGTTCGCGACGATAAACGACTTTGTCTTCTTCCAATCTACACCTAACACACTATCTCTCATTGGAACATTGATCATCATGTCATCTGCTGTGTACATCGCTGTGAGTCTCCCTCGCGGTTTCGACGGTCCATGCTCACCGCGTCCGCAGATGTCGAAGAAAGATCCAATTCACAAGAGAGAACAGGATATAGTCTTAACCTCTGCGGACCAAGCGCTAGAGGAGGGTCTCCTGGATAACCAAGAGCATAAAGATGAGCCTTTCGACATCCACCCAAAGGATGAAGCCGTCATCTCCGTCAATCCGAGCGACTCGCTTGAAGCCCCGAGATGAACTTAAAAGCCGGACTCGTTGGAAAACCAAACGGAGACGCGTAAGGATAGCCCGAGTATTTTTCTGTCATGTATACATTATTTATTTGGGCAGTCCGTGTGGCTCAGTTTTGAGAGGCATCGAGTCTGAGGGTAATACCGACTCGGCGCCGACTTCCGGTGGCTGCCGTCATTTTGGCCACCCACACGATCTCTACGATTGACACTCTTACTCCGAACGACAGAACGGTCCCCGCGTGCCCCCTTTGCGAGGCTTGCGTACACCTCATGCACGCGGCAGGCGGACTCCCTTGAGCCACGCGTGAGTACGCGGTAGAAATCGGCGCTAAGTTCTGACTCGAGGAGCTCGTGATTTGGTGAATTGCCTCAGAAGCGTATACCGTGTTGCAATCGCGCTTGCCAATGGGAGTCGAGCGGAAGTCCTCCGATAGGTCCGGGAGGGAGGTGACCCTCGTTTTTTTGGTCGTGTGCTGCTCATGTGCCACATTTCTTTCTTCTGACTAGCTCCCGGCAAGCACTGTACGACCCTACTAGGCATTGACATACCGTCAGAGGAAGGTTTGGTGCATGATTGTCACCCTTTGACGAGAACAATATGCCGTCGACAGTCAGTATTGCTCAAAGTCTGGATAGAGCAGTCTTTGACAATGACACAATTCCCCTCGATCACCTCGACGATGGCGAGGGTGGTGGTTATGACGAAACACCTTCCCGAGTATATTACCGCAACAGATGGAGGGGGATCGTTTCCAAATGCGGAGCGCTGTACCAGAATAACACTGGACTACTTCTAGTTGCTCTTGCAGGCGCTTTCGCGTCCATGATGAGTGCGCTCGTGAAGAAGTTGAATAGCATCGATCCGCCCGTCCCGATGCTGGAGGTGAGGTCCATGGCTACTTCCTTGATACCAGCACTGATGGTACGCATACAGCTGATCTTTGTTCGCATGGTGAGTGTGTCGCTGCTCGTATTCACAGCGAGGTGATTATGTAGTGCCACAGTCAGCGACGTGGTTATGCTGCATGCTCTACATGTAAGATCTCTCTCGCTCTGATGATTGATCATAAGTAGCGCATGAGCTCACGCGACGCAGGTGGACAACGAGAGTACCCGACCCCTTGCTCGGTCCGAAGGATATCCGCGGACTTCTTGCTCTCAGAGGATTCCTTGGGTAGGTACAACTCCCCGACACGGAAGCGCGTTGATGGATGATTCTTCGTTTTACAGGTTCATAGGTCTTGCCGGCAACTATCTTTCTCTTCAATACCTGTCCGTATCGGATGCGACCGTTCTGCAGTTCCTCACGCCCATGTGCGTAGGCGTTGCTGGGGCACTTCTCCTCAAAGAGCATCTCGCTCGCGGCCAAATAGTTGCCAGTCGTGGGTGTATTGATGTTCTGCAGGGAGAGTGTATGAGCTGATTTGAGACAGTATTCAGCCTTTTCGGTGTTGTGCTGATTGCTCGCCCGTCTTTCCTCTTCGGAAAAATGACTAGTGTGGCGCAAGACTCAAACCCCGCTCAAAGGCTGACTGCAGTTGGGTCAGGATTATGTTACCAAGAATGTATTGCGATTGTGTACTCACGACATTCTAGGTTTGCCATGGTTGCTGTTGCGGGAAACACAGGCGCATGTAGGTCTAATGTAGACCGGTGCCAAGTATCCAACCTTACCTCTGACCCTCCAGTTACGACGATACGCGCCATTGGCACGCGTGCGCATGCGCTGCATAGCGTCTCCGCGTTTTCTACGCAATCCGTGATCGCATCTGCACTTGTGTGCGTTTCATCTCGCTCGCGCTACGATTAGAAGGATCTGACGGGTTACTTCGCCCATCAGGTTGCTAATATCGCGGACACCAATCGTCTTACCTAACAAGTTAGAATGGGCCGGGATGTTTGTTGGCATTGGATTCTGCGGATTCTTCTACCAGGTCGGCGCCTTGTACAACCGCTGATTCGATTGCCGCTAACACACTTGTTCAGATGCTACTCACCATGGGTTTGCAAAGAGAGACAGCTGGTCGAGGTACGATGGCTGTCTATGTGCAGGTACGTAGCAATCAGCACCAAGGGAGAAGATGCCAGGTCCCAGTACTTGCCCGCACCAGATTGTCTATGCAACCATCAACGACTTTGTGTTCTTCCGTACCACGCCAACTTTGCTCTCTGTGATCGGGACAATTGTCATCATTTCGTCTGCTATGTATGTTGCGGTGAGCGTGTTTCCTATGGCGCGTGGTTTGTGCGCTTTTCGGTGGATGATGGCCCTAAAACGTTCTTCAGCTGTCGAAGAAAGAGAATGGGCCGCTAAAGACAAATGAGACCATATTATCGCAAGACCATACATTGGAGCAAGGCTTGCTAGAGAACCAGGATGATGGAGATGAAGTAACTGGAGGAGAGGATGCTGCGATACCTCTCAAGCGTTTTGTCTAAGCGCAGAACGTTTCCAGAGCCAAGCCGCTGATCTCGGAAATACGACCTTTCCCTCTAATCCGACTCGGTTCAGTAAAGTAGCCTTAGTGGAAGACGCGCAAAGTCAGTAATACGTACCCCCGTGCGCATCAAGCCATGGGCTGAGAATGGCCCTGAGCTATCGCATGCGGCGGTATATTACGCGGTTGTTCAGTCTTCGAGTTGTATCTTTGTTCTGATCAATTGTGTCTTGGGTGCTTTACGACACCACTAGTATCCTTGTGAACCGAGGTCGCAAAAAACTGTGTTATGAGCGATGAAAGATGTTGTGGCAAACAGGAAGAGACCAAAGACTAGGCCAAAGACTGGCCATTTCGGGCCGCCGGGGAGGAAGAAGACTCAGATAGCGATCCGAGCTCACGGGCGCCAGATGCCAGCTGGCGTTGGTGCTGTATTGCCGCATCGGACTCGCCTTGTTACGCCTCTCCATCTGTTGTCTTCCCCTGCGCTGCCTCTCCACGTTCCGTGTCAACCCCTCTCGTCGTCGCCCGCAATTTTAAGTCAAGATATCCTCGTCTAGACATGGATTACTACCCGCGTTCGCCGTCCCCGGTATTCTCAAGCTCGGATCGTTTCTCAGACTCTTCGTCCGATGACGGGTATCCTGCCAATGGCGAGTACGGAGAGATGTCCAGGCCAGGCACCCCGGGAGCCACGATGGAAGGTGTGCCAGCCGAGACTATGGAGGTGGACACCATGTCATGTCGATGGGAGGAGTGTGGCAAAGTCTTTTCGCATCTTCCAACGATGATCGAACACATACACAATGGTGCGCTCCTATGGATGCTGCCTATCGGTTCACTGATGTGTCGCAGATCATATTGGTGTCCACAAATCGAACTACACCTGCGAGTGGGCTACTTGCCCGCGCCGTGGGATACCACAAACGTCACGGTTCGCGCTCATCTCCCACATTCGTTCGCATACCGGCGAAAAGCCATTCGTGTGCTCGCTGCCAGGTACGTATTCCGGTCTGCTTTCCTACATTCCGTCTAACCCCCTGCAGAATGTGACAAGTCCTTCACGCGTTCGGACGCGCTTGCGAAGCACATGCGCATCCAACACAACATATCACCACCGCTCCCAGGTCGCGGTGGCAGCCGGAAGCGCAAACGGGAAGAACCAGAGCCAGTCGCACCGCAAGCTGATCCTAACCAATTCGGATACGCCACCTTCAAGCTAGACTCGAACGGCAATCCCGACGACCCTGATGACCCTCGGATGGACTCCGCCGAGTATCAGAACGGTACGCACGCAAGTGGAAGTGGTGCACCGCGGCCGGGTTCGCCGGAGGTCGAGGACCGTGATGATGGGGAAGACGAGATCCCTCAGTATCTGCTCATGCAAGCGGATCCACAGACTGGGCTCATCATGGGTCGCTCGCCGACCGTGGTGAAGTACCTGATCATGAAAGCCAAACATCAGTATGCGGTGGAACAACACGAGGCACTCGTCGAAGAGCTTCGCGTACTGAGGAAGGAGGAGAGGTTATGGAAAGAACGAAAAGACGCCCTTATGGATGAGCTGCTGCATGTGTACTTCGGGTACGTCTAGTTTGCTGTTGTCAGAGAGTGGAGCACTCACCTCTGTCGAACGTAGCGACCAAGCACGGAAGCTTACCGCTCCAATCGTGATGGCAGACCGTCATCATCGTTCAAGAAATGGACAGCGGGAAGGCGAAACAATGCCATGAGCTAAGGACCTCCTTGCGGACGTTGTACTGTACTTCGTATACTCTAATTTCTCATGCTATCGATGTTGTGATAGTACGTGTCAGCCTCGTAATTGTGTGGGATCAGTACTTACCTAGGGTGTTTCCATTAGTGTCTTTGTAGTCATTGGCCCTAGTGCCATCAGTATGCTATCGCACAAGCTTATCGCAGTTATCGATGACAAGGCAACGGGCTAGAAAGCAACAAAAAAGAAGGAAGCCCATTCTGGGGAAACAAAAGGCGCGTGCGTCACGGTCACCTGACTGGGCGATGCCCTTGTTGAACACGCCGCTCAAGCCTCGAGGCCCAAGCGGCCCCAACGCCACAGCTTTGACCTTCGACCACTGGTAAAAGCCGCGGCTCGGGCGCTCTCTTTCTCCCTCCTTGTTCTTTCCCCCAGTCATCACCCAACTCATCCCCTCAGTGAGCCATCACCTAACTCATCCACTCACTCAGTGAGCACCACATCAATGTCTGAAGCGACGCCGCGTCGCTCAACTGCGCCGTCCCCTGCGGCTGCACCGCGTGGGTCGAGCAAGCTACCCCAAACGCCACCTCTCGATATGTCACCTCTGGATCCCTTCGCGGACATCCCCGCTACTATTGTCGACTCTACCGTCGACCCGGCGCGTAATCTCTCGCGTTCTCCCCCTGCTTCTCGCCCTCTCGGAAGGAAGACGAAGAGTGAGTCGTCGTTGCGGCCGCTGCGGCGCCACTTACTGACTTCGCCACAGCACGGTCGATCCGTGGCGTCGAGGCCCGTCCCCGCGCCACCTCGCACCTAAGTCTACAAGCCCAGGCTGACGGAGACGGCGACAACTTCGTCGTCGATGGACTCACCCCAACCGACGTGGCCGGGTCCTTCCACCCCGTCGAAACCCACATCGTTCAACCGTCGACCACAGTGCTCGTTCCCATCAAGGCTGAGTATATGGAGCCCCCCATCCCTGAACCCATCGATCCCTTCCCTGCCCCCTTCGAATACACCTACCCGATCCAGCCGCCTCTTGACCCCGAGTCCGACTATATCGTGCAAATGGAAGCCCAGATCGCGAAAGAGTTCGAGTTCGCGGAGCGCAAGTTGGAAGAGACGAGGCAGCTCATCGCCCGTGTCGCCTTCACGAACACGCGCGCACTCCGCCGCCTGTTCGAGGAGTGCACGCACATGGATAGCAACGCGAAGTTCATATACCTCACTGGGCAGAGCCAGGACGAAATATGGACGAGTTACACCTCCGAATCCGAGGACATTTTCATCGACATCGCCAACGGGAAGATCCCGTGTCCAGACTATCTGGCCAAACTCGGCATGTATGCCGAATATTCCGACGAAGACGAGGACGGCGGAGAGGGAGATAAGGAGTATGGAGAGGATGCCGTCCCTCTCCAGAACAAACGCACCCGCGAGGAGTCAGAGGAATCTGACGACGACATCGACGAGAGGCCCGTGAAGCGGCCGCGGGTCCGCGAGGCGTACCGGCGCGCCCTCGAGGAGATGCGCCAGGAAATACCACCTATGCCCCCCCAGGCAGACCCCGGAAACAAACGGAAGCGGCCTCAGATAAGCGAAGATGACCAGCCTGCAGTCATCTACGGGCCAGAGCCGCAGTTTGTCTACGTCCAGCCTATCATCGTGAAGCCTCGTGCCCCTCAGGAGGAAGCTCCCGTGCACGGCCCAGCAGCCACGGAGGCAGTAGTTGCGCCTGAGCCCGCTGCTGCTGACGCTCCTCTCGCAAGAGAGTCCACTCCTGTGGAGGCATCCGTGCCCGCACCCATCCCTGCTGAGGCACCTGCGTCTGAGTTCGTCCCGGCCAATGATCCCTCATCACCTGCGTCCCTCGTCTCCCCACCACCTTACAGTACCTTCCGCTCCTACGAAGAGGCCGTCGCGGCCAGAGCGATCCCTTGGGAACGCCTGGAGGGCTACGGCGGAGCCAGCACCGCCATGGAAGCACCTCGCGCTCAATACCCCGTTCGAACGATTGACGGGATGCCCCCGAGATATCAGTCCGGGTTCGATCTCGACGCGGCGATGTTCGACTCTAGCAGTCCGCCGCAGCAGCCTGAGGTTGACGACGATGTGGAGATGGAGGATGCGCCAGGCCGCTCCTGGCGAGACGACGTAGCCGCCTACGCATCTGCGAAGGCGCGGCAGGACGCGATGGACGAGGACGTGTTCGGCCCGGTCCTCGAGCCGTCTCCGATATCCCAACGGAACTCTGCAGTCGGTCCGATTCGCTCGAGCCCACACCGCAAGCTTAGCTGGCCGTCGCATGCGTTCGATGGCTCATCCCCCGGGCGCGCAATGTTCGAGGGCACGCCGTACAACATCTCTCCTTCGCCCGCGTCCAAGCGGCCGTCGGAATACATGCGGTGGGACCCGCCGCCGAATATCATGGGAAGGCAGCCCAGCGGCAGCAGCACGCGCAGGATTCTGCTCGGTCAGCAACGCTATGGCTACCCGCGCCCCACCGATCAGCAAGTGACGGACTCTGACGAGGACGGCATGTCCGACGAGGACGCGCCATTGCCACAGCTTGCCTTCAATGCGCTCTCCCCGGACTCCCCCGAGTCACGCATCGTGCCCGCGTTGGCCCCAGCGCCATATGCGTCGACGTCGCGCCTCCGCCCCGGCACCCCTCGGCCTGGGACCCCTCGACCTGGGACCCCTCGACCTGCCAGTGGACCTGCGCGGAATCGGAGCCCGCGAGGCGTCGACGAGAACGGAAGGGACCCAGGGCGGGAGCTCGATGAGATCATGGTCTCTGGGACCGAGGCCGAGTTTCGCAAACTGAAGAAGACCGGGATCCCGAGGACCTACGGGTTTGACTCGCTGCATATCCCGCCTGCGGGTATGGATGTCGACGTTGAGTTGCCCCATACGCCACCGAGGTGGGGCCTGTCGTCGCCGTAGTGTGATAGCAAGTAATCAGTTTGTGCATTTAGTTCTCTCTGTAGCATTGTTTCCTTTTTATCTCTTTTTTCTCGTTTCATTTGGTTCGGTCGGACAGTCCTTTGTCTTAATAGTACGAGTGCCAGCGTGATGTGATAGTACATGTACACGGACGTAGTAGTTGAAGGTTGTATCCGTAACTCACGCAATACATACCCATGGGCACTCGCGTTACTGGCTGTAAAGAAGTGTGTGGATTGATTGTCCCGCTGTTTGAAGCATTACGACGGCCCAATGACGGCAACAGGGCCAGCCCACCTTCAAGCTTAAGTACTATAACTGTATACACTTGCATCAAGTTGCATGCCGCCGCACGCACACGTGATGTACCCGTACTATACAACGCGTCGCGCTGTCCCCGGGAAACTTGAGCTATGTATCTTACTTGCTTCTTGTCTAGGCAAAGGCAAAAATATCTTATCAGCCTTGAGCTTCTGTATGTTCGTCGTTAGATGCGTAAATATAAGCTTAGTGGTGTGCCTCTCATGTATTCAATAGGCTGTGCCAGAAGAGTATCAAGTGTCTTGTCACTATGGAGTCATCTAGTCGTTGACGTTCTGGATGCGAGACATATGAAGTACAATGTTGCGGCCTTGTTCCTTGTAACTGAGCGTCTTGTCAAGGTTGAGTTCGGGTCAATTTCCCTTGAGCATGGAGTTACGCTAAACAAACATCGCAGAAGACCCGGGGTCGTAATAAAACGGATACTTACAGCCGATCCTCCTCCCCAATGTGCATTTTCAGACATTCGACGCTCGACTGCGTCAGTCGCTACGACGTGCTGTACCTATGTCGTTGTCAATGTCATGATATTTTGCCTGGTATCTTGCACTCGGCATGTATTTGTAGGTAAGCATGGGAGGCGTCTAGATATGTAACTGAGCTAATCGTACCACGAAGTACAGCTGAACTCTCTGAGTGGCGATCCGGGCCCCCAAACCACGTCAACGTTTTCAGCCTGCTGGATTACATGCGGACGGTGGGGACGACCCCACACACAGCCTAGTACTAGCAAATAGGTCACACGACTGCCCGCACTGGACAGCCGCAGACAACAGGGGGTCAGTTCCGGGTATGCATTGGTCCGTATCCGCACCTTGCCTCAGCAACAAGACCGTAACGGCGAAATGAGGCAGTCGTAGGCGGAGAGGGACGTCGATACGAGTCGCGACGGAGTCACAAACGGGGAGATTACAGGCGCTGAACGCGCTTCGTCCCGCAGGAACGCCGGAAAGGGAAGGTCCAGCATCTCGACAGCTCGCGTGGCGGCCGGCGCTCCCGCCAAGATAAGAACGCCGCGTACGCAGCCTTAGCCCGGTTCTCCCCAACCACCACCACTCCCGCCAGCTCTTCCAGTGGGGGGTTCACAGCACACACCCGCTTCAATCTCACCCATATATTCACTCTTTGCGATGCGTCGTTTACTCGTCGCTTCGGTCGCCGCGCTCGGCCTCGCCGGCGTATTCGCCCTCCCCGGTGGCAACGCCAACAACAACCCGGTCCGTCGCCGCAAGACCCTCAGCTTCGGCCCTGTGCACCCTCACGCAGTCTACCACACGGAGCCGGTCCACACGTCGCCCGGGTTTGCGGCCGCGAGCCGTGACCCTGTGGAGGTTGCGCAGCGCTTCATAGAGGAGCTCACGCGCGAGTCGGCGCCCGTCAGCTCGTTCGTCATCCGGAAGGACTCGTACACGGACAAGAACAGTGGTGTGTCACACATCTATGCACGACAGTATATGCACGGCATCGAGGTCGCAGACGGTGACATCAACGTCAATGTGAAGGACGGCGTCGTCATCTCGTATGGTGACTCGGTACGTACCCTGTCTTCTCGTCCCAATTCGAGCTCTAACACGTATGCTATGTGTAGTTCTACCGCGGTTCTGAGCCAGTCGTTTCCGGTCTTGGGCTCCTGGACGCGCACTCGGAATATTGCGCGGACCTCTTCTGGGAAGTTGAGGAGCGTTCGATGAACCTCGAGCTGCTGTTCGAGGCACAGGAGGCTCTCGGTCTCGACAGCGAGCAGGTCACGCTTGGCAACAGCCGGCCAGCAGCGGCCATCGAGCAGGCGTTAGGCGACTTGGCCCTCCTGTACGAGTGGAACTGCGAGCACGTCAGCACGCCATTCTTCATGGCGAACCATGATGCATTCGCGAATCCGGAAGACACGATGGGTGACCCGACACGCGCGCTGCTGCAGTTCATGATCGCCGCGACGCCCACCAAGACGCTTGTAGAGGACCTCATGACGGACCCTGTTGCACACCTTGAGGAGATGCAGTCGTCTTGGGAGACGCATTTCGTTGGCGGTCAGAGCGTTACCACGGTGCTCGTGAGCAATGTTCCCGGCGCCGTCAGCCCTGTCAAGGCCAAGGCGGCGTTCATCCAGGTCCCCGATGGCGATTCCATGGCCCTGGAGCTCGTTTGGAAGGTACGTTGCCTTTTTCGGACGTGGCGTGATATGGCGTGGCAACTGACGATTGCGACAGTTCGAGGTCGAGATGCAGGACAACTGGTATGAGGCCGCCGTCAGCGCCTCCCAGCCGCACCGCATCATCTCCGTCGTCGACTGGGCGTCGGACTCGCCGATGCCAGTGGCTCCCATCCCGCCGACAGTTGAGCGGAAGCAGGGCACCTACAACGTCTTCGGCTGGGGCGTCAACGACCCGTCTGAGGGCGAGCGCTCGGAGCAGAAGGAGTACTTCGACTCGCTTGCTAGCCCGGTCGGATGGCACTCGCTGCCGTACGCGAACGACCCGCAGTCGATCCGCGCAGGGATCAAGAAGGGCCCGAACGGCGCGAAGTTCCGCAACACCACGACAACTTGGGGCAACAATGTGTTCGCGCACGAGAACTGGGAGGGCCGCAACGCCTGGGAGTTCAACTACCGCCCAGACGCCGGCGATGCGATGGTGTTCAATTACACGTATGCCCCGAAGGAGACCGATCGGGAGGATTCGCAGGACGAGGCGCAGAAGTACATCAATGCGACTGTCACGCAGCTCTTCTACACGAGCAACCTTGTGCACGATCTCTACTACCGGTATGGCTTCGACGAGGTCTCGGGCAATTTCCAGCAGCACAACTTTGGCCGTGGCGGCGAGGAGAACGATGCTGTCATCGCGAACGCACAAGACGGCAGCGGTTACAACAATGGTGAGTCTATCGATGTACTCTTATCGGACTGGGGGCTGACGGTATTCTCAGCCAACTTCATGACCCCGCCTGATGGCCAGAACGGCCGTTGCCGGATGTACCTCTGGAACACCGCCAACCCCTACCGGGATGGTGACCTCGAGGCCGGTATCGTTATCCACGAGCTCTCGCACGGTCTCAGCACACGGCTGACAGGTGGCCCTGCCAACTCCGGTTGTCTCGGCTGGGGCGAGTCCGGCGGCATGGGTGAGGGCTGGGGAGACTTCCTCGCCACCACCATCCGGAGCACCGCGAACTACTCGGACTACCCGATGGGCGCGTGGGCGGCGAACCGCGACAAGGGCATCCGGAACTACCCCTACTCGCTGGACGACAAGGTCAACCCGTCGACGTACAAGACGCTCGACAAGCCGGGCTACTGGGGCGTGCACGCGATCGGCGAGGTGTGGGCGGAGATCCTCTGGGTCGTCTCGCAGCGGCTGATCGCGAAGCACGGCTTCACCGACACGCTCTTCCCGCCGCTGCCCGTGCGCGACGCGATCATCTCCGCGGACGAGGTGCTCACCGGCGGCGAGAACTTCTGCGACCTCTGGACGGCGTTCGCGGAGCGCGGGCTGGGCCCCGACGCGATCGTCGAGCTCCCCACGCCGTGGGGCGGAGGCGTCCGCACGGATGACTTCCATGTGCCGGCGAAGTGCAAGGCCGATAAGCCTGCGCTCTGAGTCTGAGCGGCGTGCGTGTCTGTGTGGCCCTTGCATAGCATTGGATGGGGGCTCTTAGACGGGATTGTTCATCGGTCATGTTCTCTGTAATTTTAGCCTCATGTACAGCTCAGGATATAGATCCACCTTACCCTCTGAGTGCTATTCGTGCGGCAGGTTTAGCCGCTGTCGTTGACTGGGGTGCGTACAGGCACGAGGAGAAACACGTGTGCTGCGGATGGGTAGCCACAGCCGTTTACGTACTGGGGATGAAGTCACCGATTAGCGCGCCATGGCCGGCTCACCCCTACCTGGTACCCACCACGCCTCTTCGGGCGGTCCAGCCATTGTCCTCCTCCCGCCTCGTTACGACCTCCCACCTCTCTTTACCTCTCTTTCCCAGCTTTTCTGAACGTATTCTCTGTGACGACTTGAACGACGCATAGACGATGTCGGGCGACGCGAACTTGAAGGATAAGGGCCCCGTGAACGTGAAGCTGCTCCTCATCGGGAACTCCTCCGTGGGCAAGAGCAGCCTGCTCCTGCGCTTCTCGGACGAGCAGTGGCTGCCAGAGGACGAGTCGAGCGCGACCATCGGCGTGGATTTCAGGGTATGTCCCCCTGGCCCTGCCTCCCGTCGGTGGCGCTTCGTGCTGAAAAGTGTGGCCTGCCCGGTATAGGTGCACAAGATGGAGGTGAAGGGGCGGAGGGTCAAGCTGAGCATCTGGGTGCGCATCCTCCTTCCCTCCCTATATATATATCCGCACAGCGGCGGGGAGGCTGACGTGCGGCTGGCTGGCTGGTGCGTGTAGGACACCGCGGGCCAGGAGCGGTTCCGGACGATCACGTCGTCGTACTACCGCGGCGCGCAGGGCATCATCCTTGTGTACGACGTGGCGAACCGCGAGTCGTTCGAGGCGCTCCCGCGGTGGTACGCGGAGCTCGAGACGTACGTCTCCAAGTCGGTCGTGAAGATCATCGTCGGGAACAAGGTCGACAAGGTGCGTGCGCGCCGCGTCCGCACGGGTCCGCGCGGGGGCTGACCGAACGTCCTCTCCCCTCTTTTCGTATATGATACGTATGTGTGCCTCCCGCACGGGCAGGAGTTCTCCCGCCAAGTAACGTACGCGGAAGGCGAGCGCTTCGCCGAGCGGATGAACTCGCTCTTCATCGAGGCCTCCGCGAAGACGTCCACCGGCGTCCGGGAAGCGTTCCAGCAGGTGGTCGAGAAGATCCTCGACACGCCGGAGCTGTGGGCCCCTGTCACGAAGAAGCCCGGCGTGGGCCTGAACAACACGGATAGCGGGAGCATGCCCGGCAGCATTAACCTATCCGAGCCGCAGGCCGATACGGGCGAGGGTGGCGGGTGTGGCTGTTGAGGAACGCGCATGGCTGCATCGCCGGACGTGGCTCGTGGTGTTCGTTGTCGATGTGCTCTCTGCTTTCGGCTCGGTTGGGTGCTGTACGACCTGTAGATACCTGTGTATAGTAGGTGGATGCTCTACGTTCATGGGGCCGTATTGTATAGAATGCTAATGTTGCTATTTTGTTGCTTATCGAGGATCGTTGAATATCAACAAACCGCGATACACGCATGATTAATATTGATATCGAGGGCGAGTTGATGCTGCATAGAGGTACCTCCCTGACGGTGAGTCGCCAAGTGAGCTATCATGGAAGCCGTCGGTCAGTGTGATGGCTGTCATCCATACGATCGACACCTTCGTGCCAGCCACCGGACCGTTGGCGCGTCAGCCAACGGACAACGGCGGCCAGCCTCCGAGTTTTCCGGCAGCACACGCCAACGGGGCATGACGACGCCGCTTTTATACTCGGCGTGTGTCAGCCCTTGCCCCGGAGGCTGGCCAAGACAAAAACATGTCAGCCGCGCCAGAGGCTGGCCGGAGCCTCCATCAGCAAAATGTGCAAGCGCTGAGGCTCTGAACGCCTGACGCGCGACGCTCAGAAGCCTCAGCTATTCAGTATATTTCAGACGTCCTCAGCATGTTCAGTATGTTTCAGTCGTACTCAAAGCACTCAGCAGATTTCAGAGCTTCCGTGACAGCATGTGTCAGTGCATAAATACTGATATATCATTCTAAGCAACCATGCTCGCGACATCACGGTATAGATTCAGCCCACTCTCATGTATCCTACACATGTCTGTACAGTACGGGTATACGGGTACAGGTTTTGCACAGGTGCGAATAGGTCCATGGGTCCATAGGCAAGTGGGCAGGTCCATAACGGTGCTCGCGGATGTCGTACACGTTGCGCCTTACCAGCCTGTCTGCCCACCGCTCCGGCAGCGGCGGTGAAGAAGCAGAAGCGGAAGAGCAGCAAGTTGGGGATCCGCGGGATCTGCAATATGCTCAAGAGCTTGAAGAAGAGCTATGTCGAAAACCCACCTCCGCCGACGTCGCTGTCTCCTGTCCCGCCCTCGACGATTTCCATATCTGCCAGCACCGAGAGCTCGATGAACAATGTCACCACGGAGTCATGGGCACCAGAGTCTTGTACAGAGGCGGCGTGCGAAGACGAGTACTGGTCCAGAGTCGATGAAATCTACGCGCGAGAAGGACAGGCAGCCTACTTCGCCGTACGGTACGTCAATGTCTCTCCATCGGTCGTCGCCCCGCCGGCCGTCCCTCGCGTCGATCTTCCGCATCGGCCAGAAGAGCAATTCGAACGCGAACAGTAACGAACAGCCCTCGGACGACCTGCGCTCGCCGAACCCGAGCTCTGCGACCTCAGCGGGACTGAGCCGGATGACAGAGGAAGAGGGCGAAGAAGACTGGGACCAAGTCGAGACGTCACTCGCCCGCTCGCCCGCCCGTTCGTCTGCCCGCTCGTTCGCTCGTCTGCCCGCTCGTTTGCCCGTCTGCCTGCTCGTTTGCCCGCTCGTTTGCCTGTCTCCTCGCCCACTTGCCGTTGATCCCTCACCCGCACGCTCGCTCACTCGCCTGTGCCGACGATCCGCGCACGTCAGCCATACCCTTGGCGAGAGGACTGCCGTGACAAGAGCAGTGGGTGGACTTCGAAGGAGTGACAGCCACTTATGCGAATCAGCACAACTAGCTGAGCAACCTAGAACCCAACACGATGTCTGAGCTGCATAGATGCAAGTAATCAGCACTCACCTGAAGTCTGTGCGTACGAGATTTTGAGCAAGGTAAGTAGGAACCAGAGCGTGCATGACGACGAGCACAGTCGAAAGCGCCGTAGAAATCAATTCCCACGGTTCTAGCGGTACACTCCACTCCGTGTCTTGACTTGTTCGCCGCTCTGAGTCTGTGTTACTGTACTATTGAATGTCTTTCCTGCTTCCTGCCCGCTCTCACAAGTTACGACAGCCGGTCCAACTTCGTCCTCATCGAATACACTCAACATACTCAAGTAGGGGCTTCGGATGAGGACTAGAAAACTACAGACAGGATAATCGGGTGAGTGGTCGACTGGGTGAGCAAATGTGCAGACAGAGGAAACGGGCAGACGAGCATATCAACGGTAAATGGGCGGGTGAACAAGAGAGTGGACAGGTAGACGAGCACTGTCGAACAGCGAATGGGCGGTCGCCGGACAAACAGCAAACGGGGTGCGGACAGGCGGACGAACAAGAAGCGGACGGGCGACCAAGGGCGATATGAACGGGCGGGTGAACGAACGGGTGGACAGACAGGTGTTATAACGTCGGAAGTGCGGACGAACAACCAACGAAGGTGTGACCGAATGGACAGACGGACGGGCACCGGATATACGTCAAACGCGCGGGCGAACAGTGAACGGGCAGGCGACCGAGGGCGAACGAACNACAACCAACGAAGGTGTGACCGAATGGACAGACGGACGGGCACCGGATATACGTCAAACGCGCGGGCGAACAGTGAACGGGCAGGCGACCGAGGGCGAACGAACGGGTGGGTGAACGGTAACGGGCGGATGGGCGGACGAACAGCGAGCGAGTGGGCGAACGAACCGGCAAGCGGGCGGACGGGGGCACGAACGGGCGGACAGACGGGTGAGCGGATAGACGTGAGAGCACACAGTAGTACCTAGTATGTAATCGATACATAACGAATGGATCTGAACGACTGTTAGTAGCTGTGATTCTGAGACGTTGAAGCCGTCTGAGACCACTGGTTCACTGAGAGTCTCTGAACATGATCGTCTGAGGACGATATTTCGACGGATCGATATTTACTGACATTTGATGTCCTGAGACTTTTTGAGCCGAAATGAGCCCGTCTGAAGCTATCTGAAGCAACTGAAAGGACCTTCAGAAGAATTGCACGATTTTCTGATGTCTCGATCAATGGCATGGCTTGACATGTCAGCCTCGCCAACGATCACTCGCCATCGTGCCAGCCTCGATCGTCAGCCACAGGGAGAGGTATATAAGGATCCTCGAGCTCAAGGGCGAGCATATGCGTTGCACACCAATATGGGCCTGGTGTTGTCTGCGAGCCGTGTATCGGTCAAGCACTGTTTCTACGAAAGGCCCAGTGCGAGCGGTCTTCTTTATCTACGGGTCGTCAACGAGCTGCTCCAATTGTGGAAAGTAGTAACCTTCTTGCAACCCGGTGCGTATAAGAACCCCATTTATATACTACAGCGTCACGACATGCGTCAGCCACCAAATCCGGAGGAGGCTGGTCGATCGACGTCAAGACAAGGACGTGTCTTCGCTGCGGCTGCCGGAGGCTGGCACGTCAGATCAGCTTCTCAGACGATCACTCGTGCCACTGGCAGCCTCCATCGGTGTCAAGCCTTGCGCGGGAGGCTGGTCAAGACAAGAACGTGTCAGCCGCTGCCGCCAGAGGCTGACCGGGACCTCTCGATCGATGACATAGCTTGACATGCAGTCAGCCCAACGATCACCCACGATGGTGCCAGCCTCGATCGTCAGCCACAGGCGGGGGTATATAACGGCTCAAGCTCAAAGACGAGGACGTATGCGTTCAAATACGAATACGGACCTGGTTTCGCGAGCGGCGCAATGCCGACATTCCCCACCTCCTTTCTCAACCGTCCGTGGACCTTTGGCGATGCCGCAGTCTGCAAGGACATCTCGGAGTTCAGGATGGCCACGCTAGATGCCTTTGACACTTGCGTGGTGTCACTTTTCCGGCTCGATAGGACGGCGCGCCGCTTGGCTCGGTCTAACACTGGCAACCATCATTCCTATACCTACGATCAGCCCTGCCTGCTAGTGCGAGCGATCTTCCTCTTCATGTCAAACTACGGGTCGTCAACGCATCTTCGAGCTACTCCTATGGATTGTGAAAGTAGCAGCCTTCTCGAGACTCGGTGCGCATTATAACCACCTTATACGACAGCGTCATGACATGCGTCAGCCCCCAGATCCGCCGGAGGAGGCTCGTCGATCGACGGACGTGTTTTCGCTGCGGCTGCCACAGGCTGGCATGTCAATAGGGCATGTCGCGAGATCAGCTTCTCAGACGCTCATTTGTGCCAGCCTCGCATCGGTGTCAGCCCTTGCGCTTGGGGCTGGTCAAGACAAGAACGCCGTGTCAGCCGCCTCGCCAGAGGCTGGCCGGGACCTCGCGACCATTGGCATGTCAGCCTCCCCGATGATTACTCACGTGCCAGCCTCCATTGTCAGCCCACTATAAGGGCTTAGCCCAAGGGCGAGCATACTATCGGGCCTGGTATCGCGAACAGCTCAACGCTGTGGAAACCATCTTTCCTACGTCCTGTGCGAGCGATCATCTTCCTTTTCCGTGTCAAACTACGGGTCGTCAAATCAACACATCCTCGAGCTACTCCAATCGTGCACGTGGAAAGCAGTAGCCTTCTCGAGGCTCGGTGCGCATATGAGACACCTTTATATACGACAGCGTTACGACATGCGTCAGCCGCTGCCTGAGATCCGCCGCAGGAGGCTGGTCAAGAGTCAGGACACGGACGTGTCAGATCAGCTTCTTCGCCGATCACTCGTGCCAGCCTCCATCCGTGTCACTGTCAGCCCTCGAGGCTGGTCAAGACAAGAACGTGTCAGCCGCCCCCGCCGCCAGAGGCTGGCCGCGAGCCCTCGATCGACGACATGGCTTGACATGTCAGCCTCCCCAACGATCACTCGCCCCCATGCCCGCCTCGATCGTCAGCCACAGGGGGCGGCCCGTATATAAGGGCCTATGCATTCAACCACAACTACGGGCCTGGTCTTTCGAATGACTCAACCCCGGAATTCTCCACCTCCTGTTTCAAATGCCCCACGCGCTCGACCCGATGGCGATACTGTGTCCATCTATGTGTCGTCAACGCGTCTTCGAGCTGCTCCACTCATGCCAATGGAAAACGGCCAGCCCTCTCGGGACTCGGATGTAAGAGCTGTCTTTATATGCATCGTCCACTTGAGGCAGTCAGCCGCCAGATGGGCCGCCGGACTCGGAGGCTGGTCAAGAAACGTGTCCTCGTCGCTGGAGGCTGGCCTGTCAGTAGCGCATGTCAGATCAGCTTCTCCGACGATCACTCGTGCCAGCCTCGACCCCAATCGTCAGCCACTGCCCGCCGAATATATAAGGCTTCGCAAGCAAGCGTGGTGCCGACTTCAAGTTGCAGCCGGATCTCAGGAATTGCGTCCCTTCGCCGATATTCTCCACTATGTCGGTAGCTCTGGACCACGGCATACTTTCGCAGAGACAACTCGCCACCATTATCCCGGGACGTCGGTAGCTCCGTTCCATACCCGGCCCCTCAAACTCTCTAGTAGGACCCCTACTCCTCTGACTTGATGCACAATTGCAACCGCTCGAACTTGCCGGAACACGGCACTCAGGATTCAATGCAAAGAAAATGTGGCGCCACTTGATTCAATCATACTGTGCACAGATTTCGTACATTCACCGCCGTCCAACTACCGCATCCACACACCCTACACGCCGTTATGAAGCGGACCCGAGGGCGCCGCTTCAGTTGCCGTTGCCGCTAGCGATGTTGAACCGGGCGGTCTGGGCGTAGACCTTGTTCTGGTTGCTGTTCAGAGCAAACGTCAGTCCGCCACGGTCAAATACTCAAGCTCACACTCACTTGGTGTCGACGGCGCGCAAGTAGTAGCGGCTGTGCAGCGGCGTCAGCAGCCGCGCATATACTCACCACTAGAGCCCGAGAGGCACTCACCCGGCGGGGACGTTGGGGACCTGGAACGACACCTGCTCGTTGGCGGTGCGGACGTTGTTGGCGACGTCCCAGTTGCGGTTGCTGTTTTTGTTGTTGTTCGCGGCGGCGAGCTGGAGGTCGAACTGGGCGGGGTCGCCGTCCTGCTCCTGCCAGCGCTCGGTGACGCGCTCGTTGGCGTGCCAGTTGTTCGGCGCGTCCAGCACGAGGGCGCTGGCGGCGGCGACGAAGGCGAGGAGCGCGCTGCGGGTGTATGCTCGCCGTCAGCACTGCGGCTGGCAAGCGCTGCGAACCGAACATCTACCTGAGAGTGACCTTCATGTTGCTTGCTGAAAGGCTGTGAGTGCGGGTGTCTCTCTGCCTGGGGCTCGTCCTACGACTTTGCACCTCTTTTATACACCTTTGTGGCGGCCCCTTTTGTGCACGTTGAGCAGCACGCAGGGCTCCTACTCAATGCCGAAGAGGCCGCCTTCGAAAGAGTACTTGCGCGGTTGAATACACTGTCCAACGTGCTCAGACACGAGATCCATGGCGCTGGCGATGGAAGCACCCGCAATAGCTCCAGCACCTGTCATTGCCTTCGTATGAGGTTCGCGAAGACGTGGGCGACCAAGTGACAGTGGACTGTGCATAGCCCCATACCGTCGGTGCGGTACCCGCTTGGTCGAGGTAAAACACCGAGGACGACACACTAGTTGCTCTTGCTTAGCATGTATCGGTCCTGGGCAGTGTGTACGGCCACCTTGTAAAACCTGCCGCGCTCTGAGTCTGTGAAGACGAGCTGACCGCAGAGTGGTGCATAACCTCGGCTGAAGAGCGGCAACGCAGCGTTTGTGCTGTGTAGAGAAGAAAGATCATGTTAGGCGTCAAAACATGGATCATGCGTTGTTGCGCGACGGCCATGACACGTACCACGCAGGAGGGGAACGTGCGTTGGGTAACGTTCGCGGTCTCGGTCGGTCGTGCAGCCTGAGATGCACAGCGGCCGCTCCGCGAGAGAGAGTGGGTGCAGCCAATGACCCACGTTTGACGTGGCACGAATAGTTTCCGCGTAGGATCCTGCGGGCCATCTAGATGCCCCGTCACAGAGGATGCTTTCTCATGGAGAGACTGCACGAAGTCTCCATACCTGCGGTGGGGCGCCTGCGTTATTCGTCCTTAGAGCCTAGATCCCGAGTTCCTAGCGGGGTCATATTCGACACATTGCGCCATGTTCGCGAACGGACGGGATACAGGGTGTGCCCGACCGAGGAAGTTCGCGAACCCAGAATGAGCAGGACTGAAGGCTGGCTGGCGTGCTACGCCGTGGATGGTGGCAGAGTGGCCATCACCACATTCACGGTGGCGCGGATGGTCTATAACAGAAGTGCATGTCAGCTTTCTCTCACTCGTAAGGCTGGGGACATGCACAGACGGAAGTAAGCTCGAGCAGAAGGTGGCATTCATAGTACTGTCCTATACTTAGCCGCAACTTCAACTCGGATTGCGAGCAGCCACCATAGGAGAGTCGCTTTGGAGCGATGTCTCACCGTTCACGACGCCATCATCTTCTGCACAGGTGACCAACTAGATGCTCTTCGAAACCTTAAAATACATATAGCCATTTGGTTAGGGTGCAGTTCAATGCTTCCGTAGCTCAGTTGGAAGAGCGCAGGTCTCATACTGATGTATGAAGGTTCTCTTGAATCTGCAATCCTGAGGTCGACGGTTCGAACCCGCCCGGGAGCATTTTTGTCCTGATGAGTAACATCAGGAAAACCCTCTTTCTGGAATTACCAGTATTGCCCGAGTATTATCAGTATTGAAGATAATTGATCATCATTCTGCGGAATATTCTGAGACCATGCTTCGATGTGATAATTGCGAGCTATTACTGAGAACTTCAAGGATTTTCGTCAGTTTAGCAATATGTCTTATGTATTCCTGACTTGAATCGTGTAATCATGTCTTCATTGTTACTATTAGTTCAATCTTGCTCGTGTCATTTCAGCCTGTCCAGTTTGAATAACTGAAGGGAGACCCTCCCGACAAAGGCTTCAAGCTCAATGTGCAAACAGTCATCCATGAAATTGTAATGTGGCAACTGTCTGAGACGACACGGCTTCGTGCACACTGTCCCCCAGCTCTGAATGATCTACTCTAAGTCTACTCCCCTAAGTCTACTACCACCTCTTCATTCGCTTCTGCACAACCATAGCAAAAATAGTATATTTCGGACTGAACAGATGAGCGTGCAATAAGAGGTGCAGCTGCTCGACGAGCACAATCCTCACACACACCCATACAACACATTCTCTCTGTCGCGGGGTTCAGCCATAGTCACACTGGTGTGGCTTCGTCATACGGGTCCCAGGAAGAAGACGACGAGGATGGAGGACTGCCGGCGCAGCTATGCACGCATGCAAGCACGGCGCGAGAAGCGGAAGGAGGCCTTTAGTAACAGCAGTTCACGCCAGCGCTGTGAAGCCTCACGAGACAGCCAATGAGTAAACAAGTGACGTGGGGAGCAGTGAGTCCGCGATGGCGTGCGTTGAAGACCGCGGGCGGGAGCGTGGGGAGCGGAGGGCGTACACGAGCGTGAGCGACGAGAGGCGCGCGGTGAGGGGCCCGCTGCGGCGCGGCTTCATCGTCGCGAACCTGGACTCTGGGCCGCCGACGCAGATGTCGAACGAGGGCACGTATGCTGAGCGAGGTTGGGAAGGCATCCAGTACACCTGGACCTACTATGATTGAGCGTCAGCCTGAGGCACGGGCAGAAAAAAAAGGACCTCGAAGAGCATGAATGCGATGAGGTGGGTAGGCATGTATGCAGCGACAGGCACGGCGAAGTTGAATGCGCAGAGCACAGGCAGCGCGTACAGGAAGGCGGGGAAGAGTATGAGGATAGACAAGAGGTGCAGCTGCTCGACGAGCACGATCCGGGTGTTCGTCGAGTGCAGGGAGTACCAGTCCCCGAGCTCCACATCCGAGTCGCGTGAGCACCGTGCACGTTAGAGTGTGGCGAGAGCTACACACCAAGGAATGCCTCACCTCACCGGGCTTGCTCTGCTGGACTGGCCACTTACCGTACCCACCATCCTCTCCATCTACCCTTCTTCTTCTTTGAGCCTCCAGCAAGTCCATGTTGCGGTGTGCATGTACGCTGGTGGCTTGTGAGTGGCGGGGTCGTTTTTGGTGACGTGGCCTGTGGTCGAATGTAGCAAGAATGTGTTGGCGGCGGGCGAGGAGGCGGTGTGCGAGGAGGCGGCAGGCGTTCAAGTGATAGTGAGGGTGAGCGAGCGTGAGGAGATCATGGTAAGCGCCGTATCCGGAGTTTTCCGACCGTTGGATGGCCAGTGCCACGTCGCCGAGACTTGCCCTCTTCGCCAACAAGTCCGTTGTGGGTGGATCCGTCAATGTAAACTGCTATCCTCCATTCGGTGAGTTGTCTGCACCTGGAGACAGTGACTGATGGGCCTCTGCAGGTTCCTTGTCTTTCACGGTGGCCCTGGCTGGGAGAAGATCGTGAGCAATCACAATGTTGTGAAGATGAATGTCGACGTGCAGTTCGTGTACCTCGCCAGCGTCCGTGGCCAAGAGCAGCTACCTCTAGTCCCAGGTCAGCAACCCTGAGGGTGGTGACAAGCCCAACAAGAAGTACTACAGCCCCGCGTTTGGGTCGTGCTCAAGGCACTCGCCCGCGATTCCCCGTGCTCCTCGTACAAGTTGGTATGTACTTTATTACTCTTCGATCCCCACCTCGCCCTGCCCAGTCCCCCGACATTGTCAGCACGACGTCACGGATTCCTAACATGGTCGCGTAGATGACCAAATGCGGCCGCTACGGCAGCCCGCGCGCGGACTTCGACTACTCGCTCGCCATGCTCCACGCGAGCGTCGTGCGCAGCCTTAAGCGGCTCAACATGTCCTACCTCGACGCGGTCTACCTGCACGACATCGAGTTCGTCACAACTCGGACCCAGGTCGGCCCGTGCAAGCCAGGGCACCCCGCCAACGCACTCAAGCCCGAGAACCTCGAGATGCACGGCCTCGCGGACGGCCAGGAGGGCAAGGTCTGGGGCGCCGGTGACCAGCACGTCCTTGATGGCCTCGCTGAACTGCAGAAGACGAAAGATGAGTGCCTCATCAAGGTCATCGGCATCTCAGGTTCGTACCTACCCGCTCACGCCAGGCCGCGCCCTGACACGCCGCAGGCTACCCACTCCCGACGCTCCTCCGCCTCGCGCTCCACACCGCGCCGCACACGCTGCTCGAATTGCTCCTCTCCTACCCGCATGTCAACATCCGGAACAGCGCGTTCGTCGTGTACGTGCTGCGCCTCCGTGAGCACGCGCGTGTGGGGCAGCTCCTCACGGCGTTCCCGCTCAAAATGTGCCTCCTCACGCCGACACCACCCAGTGGCACCCTGCGCCGCCCGCGTTGAAGGGCCTTGTTGCGCGGGCGGTGCACGCGTGTGAGGGGTGGGGCGGCGGGTTGGTGAACATCTCCGTGGGCTATCTATGGCTACCGCACGGCCGCTGAGCTCGACGTGCCTCCGCAAGGGCGGGAACACGCTTTCCGCCTGCAGGACCCCAATAGAAAGTGGGCGGACAGTGATTGTTGCATACCACTGGGTCTAGATCATGTTCTCCTTTGTTTAATACTGGCTGATAATGTCTGATAATGGCTTTGCACATCTGCATATGAGTATTGCTGGTTTATCATTCTCGGTGTCTCCTGCTCATCTGTCCTGCCTACTACTACTAGTTACCTGGATGCATTCCAAACAAGCTGTATAGTAATGGCTGTAATGCAATCAGTTCCATATACGTGATCATAATGTGTGATTACAAATGGAGAATGTGTGCAGAGAACATAGATAATACAATAGTGAAGTGCACGAATTTGTTGTCATTATTGGGAATTCACTTTTCAAAGCAGCGGGGCATAAGTAATAACAGGTACTGTGGCGAATACGATAATGTCCGTGATTATGGAGTGTTCAGTATAATACTCGGTCATTCCCTGTAATTCAGATATGGGGTTTTCCTGATG
>MPVS01000143.1:47244-59150 GCA_001931775.1 Fomitopsis pinicola | reverse complement strand
AACTAACTTTTGTCGCCTGGTTGACACACAGGGCCGCCTTAGTGGCAGTTACGTTAGCCTTCTGGCGGCACGCTCGCTGTGTTCGAAAGGTGGCGTGCTTGTTACCGGATGCTGTCACCGTGACAATTCTTCCTTCAACGCTCTCTCTAGACATAGAGCAAGGGGATAGGAAAAGAAGCCCCATCGCCCAGTGTCCTGCAAACAGCTGTTAGGCCTTCTGAACCGTGGTTAACAACCTGACGTGCTCCATATCCCACATCCCAGTCTGATTTGCGATCGTCCTTCCTGAATGCTTACCTGAAACTATAAAACTGGGTCATGGGAGTGGCGGCCAGGCCTGTGTCTCTACAGCCATGAGATGCCACCACTTCCCGCCCATATATATGTCGGATTGCATTTCCCCGCGATCGCAATGGCGTGTTTACGCAATATGGTGTTCATCTATAAGGCCTCGAATCACCTCAGGACTCAGCCCGGGGTGCTCGGAATCTCTCACAGTCGTTTTCATATTGGTTGTCGCAGTTACATGCACAATCCGCGGGCTCTTCTGGTTACACTTACCGCAGCGCGTGCCAACGTGGTCTCGAGCTGCCGATCCTGGGCAGTTCCGACCACGTTGCATCAATGCAACCTTCATGCGGGTCCAGCGGTATCGCGAAGCCCCAAAGAGGTCCGGTCATATGATGTTATACGCGAACGCGACAAATGATATGCAGCCGAGTGTGGGACCACTGTGACATGACTGACTCTGAGAGCATGCTGGCTGATGGACCTCTTTGCAATGAAGGCTCGCTCGTGCAGTCTTGCCGTTATTAGCAGGCCATACGGCGCAAGACATAGAGCGAGAGCGGGTGTGTTCAGAGTGCAGAGAATCACGGAACGTGCAACATGTGTGGCGCGGCGCATGGGGCAGTCACCAACTGCACCGATCGTGGCACCTCGTCGTTATGTCTCGCGTGTCGCATACGAGAATGGTCTTTTCTTGCGGTCTGGGATGTATGGGAATCTCGCGCGGACTGTTTCGTCTGCACGCTGACTCTACGTATCGGTGGCCACAGCGTTCGAAACGGGGAACAGCTTCAAACCTCTCATCTTACCTATACGCGCTCTTTCAGAAATGTAGACTGATGCCCCTCTATAGTGTGTGGTGACATACATGGACAATATGTACGTCCCCGTGGTGCACGATGCCGCCTTAATAGCTGACTCTACCGTGGATAGTACGACCTAATGAAGATATTTGAAGTCGGTGGCTCGTTCGCGGAGACGAGCTACCTGTTTCTCGGGGACTACGTTGATCGCGGTTATTTCGGAATCGAAGTACGTCCGCTTTCGCACTGCGCAACTCTGCTTACTCATCACGCGGCCACGACAGTGTTTGCTGTATCTTTATTCCCTTAAGCTCTGGTATCCAGACCGCCTCTTCCTACTGCGCGGCAACCACGAATGCAGACATCTGACAGAATACTTCACCTTCAAGCGCGA
The DNA here is from genome assembly GCA_001931775.1 of Fomitopsis pinicola. Taxonomy (NCBI): domain Eukaryota; kingdom Fungi; phylum Basidiomycota; class Agaricomycetes; order Polyporales; family Fomitopsidaceae; genus Fomitopsis; species Fomitopsis pinicola. Next base: position 57,665 of record MPVS01000143.1, on the reverse strand, counting down.
GTGCCTGCACAAATACTCCGTGACGGTCTACGAGGCATGCCTCCGCTCGTTTCAGGCACTGCCCGTCGCAGCGCTGCTCGACGGGAAGTTCTTCTGTGTACATGGGGGTATTTCGCCGGAGCTTATCAAGTTGTCGGATATCAACAAGGCATGTGCACCATCTGTACCAGGTTTAGAAGGCTAATCGATGCTCGCAGATCGATCGTTTTGTAGAGCCTGCGTCAGTAGGTCTCCTGTGTGATTTGCTGTGGGCGGACCCAATACCAGGGTATGGCGAAGAGGTGAGTTGGCCTACTCGTGCGATCAAGAAGCTGATCAACTGATATCGTGCCACAGCACAAGCCCACCTACGAGGCGCCTCAGGGACTACCGGCAGGCGTCACGTTCCAACCAAACCACACACGAGGGTGCAGCTTCTACTTCACGTGAGTCACCTTGGTTCCCTGCGGATGGCTGTGTTACCGATGCGTTACAGGTACGAAGCTGCATGTCAGTTCATAGATCGGAACCAACTACTCGGGATCTTCAGGGGGCATGAAGCACAGGACGCGGGGTACTGCAGGTCTTTCGCTGTGTCACTCGGACAATTGGGATATGCTGATACGAGCGCGCAGATACACCATGTACCGCAAGACGTCGACGAAGAAGTTCCCGTCACTGATCACAGTCTTCAGCGCGCCGAACTACCTGGATGCGTACCACAACCGGGGGGCGCTCATCCGATACAAGGACAAGAGCATGACAATCCGACAGTACAACGCGTCCTCGCACCCGTACTGGCTGCCGAACTTTATGGACGCGTTCACGTGGTCGCTGCCCTTCGTCGGCGCGAAGATCACGGAGATGCTGCTCGCGATCCTGTCAGTGTGCTCCGACCGTGAGCTGGAGGAAGGGAGCAGCCACACGAGCTCGGAGGAGGACGAGGAGCGCGCACGTGCCGTCGCGGAAGCCGAGGAGGACGAGGAGGAGCGCGCCCACCCGAGCGAGCGGCGGCAGGAGATCAAGAACAAGATCCTGGCCGTGGGCAAGATGCAGCGTGTATTCCAGCTCTTGCGGTACGTCCGCCCCCTCGCGCCGCTGCCACTGAGGTACTCACAGCACCTGTTCACAGGCAAGAAGCGGAGAGCGCCACCGAGCTTGCGCCCGCGATGCCAGGTGGCATGCAGGCGCCAGGGGCGTGGCCAGGCGGGTTCGCCGCCCCTACGCCCGCACCAGACGCGCTCGGTGTGCAGACAGCGCAGATGCGGCGGTACATCCGGTCGTTCGACGACGCACGGCGGTCGGACATCGCGAACGAGCGTATGCCGCACTACGCGGCGGGCTCGATGCCGCTCGTGCCCGTTCCGAGCATGCGCCTGCCGGGGCTCGCGCACGGCGGCGAGGGCCACGAAGAGGTAGTCAGCATGGAGGCGCTGATCCGGAACGCGCTCGAGGAGGAGGGGCTGAGCGACGGCGGCGTCGTCGAGCGGCTCGCGGAGCGGATTGCGCGTGGAAGACGGCCCAGTGGGCGGCCTAGAGGCCTGAAGCGCTTTGAGACTGCTCCGTGAACTGTCCAGGTCAAGGTTTGTATGCATATACCGTTTGTATGTTGTTGGGATCCCTCGCAGTGTTGTGTGTCTCACTTGTTGTCCTCGACGTAGCCTCCTCGGATGTGGATAGGAATCATAAGATGTAATCGGTTTGCCAGCTAACCCACATGTCGTGTCGTGTCCTCGTACCCGTGTACTACTGCCAAGAATAATCTTATTGTACTGCTGAGCCGCTCGTGCATTGTGCGTCGCATCCTGTATACACCACCCTTGCGGGACATAATATGTCTACTCTGGACCCGTCAAGTGGCACCAAAGTGGCTTCACGCCGCTTGTACTCCAACGATGCCTCAGTGGCGCAGACAAAGCAGTTGGTATTCGCGTCTTCTGTATATAAAGACCACAAAAGCTTGATCTAATGGAGCAGACGATTTGCATGTACGGTTACGAGTGGGTAGGTGATACCATATGCATTGCGGTGAGCCGGAGCTCTGGGTGCGGAGGCATGGTTAGGAGGAATGGTAACGAGGTTACCATTACTGCTAACGATGCACCCGCCTGGAGTCACAAGAATCATAGTGGAAGCGTTACTCTCATGTCGTACTGGTACTCGGAAGATGCAGTACAGAGAGGGAGGAGTCTACATTGGCGCTAACGTGCTAATTAGGAAACGACCCAGGGCCGATGGCTGCACCCCTCTCAACGTTATGTGTTAGTTAACGTATCAGGTACTATGAAGTATGACAGAAAGTTATGTAGGCTGGGGCGGAGTGCTTGCGATCATGTGTGTTCCATCAAGCATGCATAGGAGTCTCTGCCTATGCCTCCCTCCGAGGTGAGAGCACGCGGTGCTGAGCTGGCAACTTGAGCCTCACGCAGAGGTTCGAGGCTCAATCTGAGCACGCAGATGTCTGCGGTGAGGTATGATCACCCAAGGACCCGATATTTGCGCCGTAGTCTATGATGTGGAGTAGGGTGTCGATTGTCTCGTACCCATCCGCGCCAATTCGGTCGCACCCAACCACCGCACCGATAACACGTCTGGGGTACTTCAGGCGGCGCACCCCCCATACATTTAGCGCCCTTGAGGCGCCCGCCTGTAACGGTCACATCAGCTTTGATGTGGCTGATGCACGTGAGATGCAAGATAGCCTTGTGCGACCCGCGTCGGCGAGCGGTGCTGCAGGCAGGGATTGGGCGGCGTTGCGGACGTGGAGGTATTATGAGATGACTTCTCGGCTGTAAAGCACTCGGACTGTGTGTGATCAGTAATGTTAGAGAGGGCGAGAAAAATGAATACCGAACAAAAAAGATGTGAGGCTCGAACTAGCGCCGTCGGCAAAACGCAATCACATCGCACCACTACACCATAGCGGCACTAAGCAGTTGCCCCAACGGCGAGCCTATGTTCGCCATCTGCCCCGCCCCGAGAGAGACGTTGTGCTTGTTGCTCGTGGAGGAAATGCAAGAAAACTCTTGTCCTCAATACCATGATACTTCTTATAGGGCCATAGGTATAGGTCACCAAATATGACTGAGCCCCGGCGAGTATCTTCGTGCATTCTCCCGGGGGCAGTTCAGATGGCGAACATAGCCTCGCCGTTGGGGCAACTGCTTAGTGCCGCTATGGTGTAGTGGTGCGATGTGATTGCGTTTTGCCGACGGCGCTAGTTCGAGCCTCACATCTTTTTTGTTCGGTATTCATTTTTCTCGCCCTCTCTAACATTACTGATCACACACAGTCCGAGTGCTTTACAGCCGAGAAGTCATCTCATAATACCTCCACGTCCGCAACGCCGCCCAATCCCTGCCTGCAGCACCGCTCGCCGACGCGGATCGCACAAGGCTATCTTGCATCTCACGTGCATCAGCCACATCGAAGCTGATGTGACCGTTACAGGCGGGCGCCTCAAGGGCGCTAAATGTATGGGGGGTGCGCCGCCTGAAGTACCCCAGACGTGTTATCGGTGCGGTGGTTGGGTGCGACCGAATTGGCGCGGATGGGTACGAGACAAGGTGTCGACAAAGTCACGATCGGGATAGTCGCTAAGGAAGAACGCCCATGCGTCGCGTTGCAGGCGCGTCGAGGCCCTAGGCGCGTCGTAAGTGACTGTGCGGCTAACGGCATTGGAGCGAGCGTCTGCGTTTGGCCGTGAAGGGGGGAAGAAACGTGAAGATAAACGCCGCGCCCGGCAAGGTCCGATATGCGTTTTGCTGAAGAGAAGGACGTACCTCCTCTTGTCATTGTAGAGCTAAGATTTGAGACGTTACGGCCAACGGCGGGTTTGGGAACTGGCGTAGTGGCCGTGTTCGTCGACATACTATCTTACGGGGACATGAGATCAAAACAATGTTGAGTCGACATTCAATACGCCCCTCAGGAAATCATACGTCTCTGGTCAGCCACAGCTGCGAGTGTGAGTTCTACTTACATATGCCGCTGTGTCTCGCTCAAGAGCCATTGACCAGGCTAAACTCCTCGACAATGCCTTCGACGCTCCGGCAGTGTACGTTCCACCCACAGCCAACAGGAAAAAGGCACTTTAAGAAGAAAACAGTCACTATCAGCGTGTATATGCACATCACTATCATCGTCAAATCGAAATGCTCGGTCGAAACGTACATATCCAACTTCAGGAACTCGGTGCTGAGATAGTGTATGATCAGAAGAATGTAGGACATCGACGGGGAACTTCAGAGAGCGAGGTGTCACAGCAGAGGCCATAAGATTGAACTGAATGGGTCAAACATGACACTTCTCCACAATGCAAGCGACAGCACAATCTACACTCCCACACGCTCAACACAGAAGGCACAGTAGTATGCATAGATGAGTATACAGTCTCTCGCATTCGAGACAATGTAGAGGATGAGAGAAGGTCGATAGAGACAATGTGAGAAGATGACGGCCGTGCGACGGCGACAGCAGCTCAAGTGTTACGTAAGAAAATAACGGCCGATAAATCCGAAGCCCCTGTCCAACTGAAAACTTGCCTAAACGGGGTATTACGTAAGGATCCCTTGGGCAAGACAGGACAGACCCGATATTAAGGCATATCGGAAACCCCCGGGAATCCGGATGTGTGGGGAAGTAGGAGGTGAGGAGCCTGGCCGGGATGCAATCCGGCAAGGCAAGCTGCTAGGGGCGCAACCAGAGGTGGTGGCAGGCCGGGGCCTTGTGATGAGAGCGCGGCGGACTCAGCGGGGAGGAGCGGGGGCTCGGCGCGGGTGTTCGCAGGCCTCGGGGAGACCGCTGCGGTGCATTGGGGAGATGGTGCGTGGGACTCGACGGGGAGGAGCAACGTGGGGCTGAGCTCTGCACGGGAGGCGGCGTGGCCGCGAGGGCGAAAGCGCTTGGAGCGCTGACGCCGCTGGGTGTATGGCTTGACTGGATTGTAGCGCGTGCAAGACGGAGGGTGCGTGCCATAGGTCGGAGCCGAGGTGAGCACCGCCGCTGGGCGAACTGGTGTTCGGAATCGTCGTGAGCGCTGGCGCTGGCCGCCTAGGACGCGCGTGAAGGGAGAAGTAGGGCCGTCGGCAGGGCCACTTGCGGCGGTGCGGCTGCGCTGCAGCATGGCTGAGCGGGTCGTCCCGTGCAAAAGAAAAACGGCGGGCGCCGATCTGGGACGCGCCGTGCTGCGAGCAGAGCGTGAGCCGACGTCGCGGTGGCACGGTGAGTGGCGAAGACATACTTGCAAGCAGAGCGTGAGACGACGAGGTCCCAGCCATGCTCGCAAGGGCTATATATACGAGGAGAACAAAGGGCTTTGTCCTCGTTGCGTTCGAGGACAAAGCGTGATCGGGGCACGTGAGAGCGATCGTACGCATCGCAGAGACCCCGAACTTCCAAAGAAAAAGGAGCAACAAGCCATATCTATACTCCATCTCGATTTCTATAAACCAGAGCACGGTCTAGAATTTTTCCATGTTTGCACGCGTGCGCTGCGATGTGTGAGAGGGTGAGTATGCGCAAGCTATCGCCATTCATCGCTCGTCTTTGATCTTTGGGTGTCCGACCTCGCCAACCGTCGTCTGGTGATAGCTCTTTGGGCTGTTGTTCGCCCGATCCTGTTCGCCGTTCGCTTCCAGGGGCTCTCCGGGATACTCCATGCGAACGCGCCACTGCGCTCGACAAACTTTGCGATTGCGATTATGCCCTCTGCGGCTCCGAGGACGGTGGCTAAGTCAATCTGCCCGCCCACCACTCGCAGGAGATATCTAGACGGTTCGTATCGCGGGCAGTCTTGGCGAACCGTGATTTAGTAGTAGACGGGGGTTCAGGGTCGAGTGGATCATGCATTGATGGGCGGCAGCTGAAGCGAGGACGTACGTCCGTGAGGCACCATAAGGTTCAACGTGAACCCACACCGTCATCTGTGAATTCGCGCGAGAACCAAGGCAGCTCGTACAAACGCCCTTCTGCATCGCACCCACGCTGAAGCACAATATCAGCTACCGCGCATCGGCGTCGCTACGACATTGATTGGGACAGCAAGACTCGAGACCATCGAGACAGCAGGGACAAAGTACTCTGAGAAGCAATTTGTGGTCTGCGCACGGCCAGAGCATCCACGGTAACGAGATTGACTCTAATTCAAGAGTAGCCTCGCAGAGAACATACACCACACACCTAGTTCTACAACATATCGCATGCCACTTCTATCTCCTCTGGACAGTCTAAGCCGACGCGTACTTCTCCGTCCATTCCCGGCTTACGCGCTGTGCATCCTTCTCGTTCTCCTTGTAATGCTTCGCGACGTCTGTCGCGAGGGGGTCGTCGGGGTTCGGGGAGCTGAGGAGGGCTTGGATGGAGAGCAGGACGGTTCGTATCTGGAGCGCTGGAGACCACTTGTCTGTAGTCACACGAGGATAGGATGCAATGAGGTGGACGTCGCGAGACCCACAACTATGTACGCGCACCTTTCAAGATATCCAAGCAGATCCGACCCAGCTTGTCTACACCCAGAACCCCGGAAGACTCAGTACCGCGCTCTCTCCGATGAGGACTCGACGGAACGCACCGATATTCGGATGGTATATCTTTGTAAGGAAGCGCACCTTGGGCGGCGCCATGGGGTACTCCTCCGGCAGGAAGAGTTCTGCCCTGAACACACCATCTATGGAGAAAGCGAGATTTCAGCAAGGTCGCACTACGGTCTTGATTGAGCCTAGGCGGGAGGCGCACTCGCGAATGGACTGCCATCGGGACCTTGAATCGTAACGTCGAAGTATCGTAGGTTATCCTCGTGTGGTAGCGCAGTGATTCCAGGTGCCGGATCTGCTACAAGCCGTTCCGTTTCCTGTATCCATCGTCCCGAAAGGATCAGACGTGGATGTGCCGCAGCGGTCAGGCGACATTCGCGTGGAGTCCAGTAGGTCGCTGCATACCTTGATGATGCGCTAGACAAGGCGACAGTTGAGCATACTACGTTGGATGCTGTACCTGAAGAGTTTCAGAACGAACCTTAGGGAGCCCAGCCATGGCGGAGAGAGGTCGGAAGGATAGACGGAGAGCAGCCGCATGGAAACATATTGGGTCAATATGACAAGAGTGCCTCGCCACATAAGTTAAGCTTAGCGGGGTATTTCGGACTGAACTTAACCGTGGATAAGTAGTAACAGTAGATAACCACTCGGAGTAAAATAACGATGCCACTCCGAGTCGACAATCCTCGATCTTATGAGCCTGTGGCCGCGATAATACTAATTCAGGCTCGTCATGTTCTGTAGGTCATTAACTTCAAAAAGATCAGAACCCGTGGCTTCGCTCAACAGGTTTGTTGACTCGGACGTCCGAGTCGCAAGAGCTTGAGCGCCTTGATCACCGGTGTCACAGTTCAAGTTTACAGACACGCAATCTCTCGGGCCTGGGTATCGGTACGCTTGGTACGCTTGATATCACTTTGTGGGGTAGAATACTGATCACGCTTGGCTGGAACATGTTAGCCAGGGTCCACTTAGGACGATGATGGTCACCCGGCATGGCTGAGACACGGCGGGTATGCGAATGAACAGTCTAAATACGAGCTTCGTTATCTATCAGAAAACATGCAGGTCAACGGGATCAACGATTCTTCTGTGTAGCCAACATCGTGATGAAGTCAGTCGTTGTTGACCGCAGCCAGAGCCTGGATCCAAACAGGAGCAATGCACTTACCGTACACAACGGAGGAGGCCAGCGGAGTTTATATGGGGCATCCATTGCTTGACAGACTCCTCCCATCCGCCTGTCGGTTCCAGAGCATTGTCGAGGATCGTACTTAGCTCGGATAAGGGTGTCGCAAGCTCAACGTGCACGCCTTGTTGGTGAATGCTCTCGAACTGTTCATCCGCCAGCATCTCGTCCATGGTGCGGAGAACCGGGCTGATGTCGAGCAGTGTGACGAGTCCCTTAGGGCTGATATTCCGGCAGGAGGGCATAGGTCTAAAAGAGATGGTCATATTGGAGAGACGCGTTGTGGATATGTTGGAGAGTAGTGATGTGAAGCACGAATAGAAGCGAGGTGCTGGTGTCACTCGCAGGACCATCGTAATTTTCTGCAAGTTGGTGTAATTTGCCAGACTGCCAGGGAGCATCGAGGCTGGAGATAAAAAGCAGAGGTGTTAGGGTTCTTGATCGATGAACGGTGAACAATGATGCGACGCACTAGTTCGAAAGTTCTCATTTTGCACGTGAAGCATAAGCTTGAGCTCACGTATCGACTCCGAGTAGGTGTCCAGGATTTCCCGGTACTTGTTCCATCCATGACCGTCTCTCTCGATGAACTCGACGGTCAGCGCAACTGACAGGATTTCTACCGGTGGAGTGTCTGTTCCGTGCTCTATGTTGCCAAAGAAGGCGGAGATATGCGCGTCGATATCCAAGATCTTCAGCTCGCGGAGGTTGCTGCAGCGTGCCATCATAGTCTCGTCCGATTCCTCGGTCTCGTCCGCAAATACATGGTTGCACTCCAGAGCATACAACATAGGAAGTGCTTCCAGTAGGAGACGAAAGTGCATGACTGACTGGAAGTGCACCCACACGAGCGCGAGGCGGGTGATATGTTGATGCATCACGAAGCGATGCATGCACCTGGGATGCACAATCCACGCCACGCCACACAGCGAGAGCGTCGCTGCCGAGGGAAATTGCCCCAGAAGCCCTACAACACAGTGGCATGAGTACGGCGCAGGATTGCAGACACCCTGTCCGCTTGGATCGATGGTGATCTCCTGCACGAGCGAAGGATTGGCAGTGTATGAGCGCGAGGCGAGGCGAGCGAAGTGTGTGTCGGACGAGACCCAAATGTGCTGGGTAAGGCGGTACTGGAAAGGGTAATGCCAGGCTTTTGAGATGCGAGCTCCTGCAGCGAGGGTAGCCTTGCATTTGAGTTCTTCTCGATGCAGCTCCAGGTCCTCCGACACCGTAAATGCAAAGGCGCGCCGTCTGCGGGCACCCAGGAGAGGTTTCACAAGGATATCTATGATGAGATCGCAGATGTCCCACGGCAGGATAGGAGCAGCCGTGATGAAATGACTTCCATGTCCGACGAGAGACTTGGAAGTGGTTTCCATACCTGCACGGTATTTTGTCAGTTGCAATGCTATGCCAAGTAGTCGTACTCACTTCGATGAGTAGTATCGATGGTTGAGGTGTACGGCGGCTAGATACTGTGCGCCGGAGCTTATATACTGAGGACCCGAACAAAGCTAGATATCTATAAGCTCCTGTCGAGACGCACGTGCTACACGGGTCAACTCAGCTGACAGTGACACTGTGACACGCGTAAGAAGTAGGAGAAAGGCTCACGGTCACGTACAGGTCACGGTATGCACTGCTGCATTGTGCAGGCATAGGCAGGTATGCAGTGTATGTGTCCTTTGACGAGATAGTCACAACCTATAGGCCTGACTCATGGTCGAGTGGATATTAGCATCGCGTTCAGTCGATGATTGCGAGGAAAGGCCCATACATTTGCAAACCCTTGCGCAGGTGGTGTCGAGGGGAGATCAATGATACAAACAAGTGCGCGCGAGCCTGAAGATTGGAAGATACGGTTCAATGGCGACAGCGTGGAGGATTACAACAATACGATGTGGGGATATAGGATCGTGGGGGCAGCGCGACAACAATGATGGGTGACGATGAGTCAAGCGTGGAGGGGACAACACAACACAATGGGTTGGAAGCAGCATGATACACTGCGCGGCGCGGTGGGGAGGGGATAGTGTGACGCAACGTGTACAAGGCGGGTGGAGAATGAGATGAGACTGACCAATTGCGCAACCACGGTGACTCTGCACGACTCTACCAAGGGTATGAAGTCTCAGGCGGTCAACAGCAATCGATGCTGAGCTAAACCCCGCTCATACTAAATAATGCCCCCAAAACGACGCACGCGCAGACAAGCCCCGCACAGAGAAGGTGCAGCGCCCGCTCCATCGTGCGCTTCCATCTCACTCTTACATCCGAGCGCACAATCCGGCGAAGGCCCGCCTCCACATCCCCAGGCGCGGACGAGAGCCCGTGGACGGCGATGTCGAAGAGCGCGGAGAAGACGGGGGCACCGTCGAGGAAGGCGAGCGGGAGGAGGTTGAAGAAGAAGAGCGACAGGTTCAGCGCGATGAGGTACGAGTTGAGTGCGGCGAGGAGAGGGGGCAGCGCGAGCGGAAGAAAGGCGAGGCGTGGGGAGTACGTCGTCACCTCCACTGCAATACACGCATCAGAACACTCGTGAGAAGGGTAGGGGAGGACGGAGGAGCGCACCCTCTTCGAGGATCTCGTAGCGCGGCCCATTCCAGACGACGGTACGCTCCGCGGGCTGCCCTTCCGACGCCCACGCTGGGAGGTGCACCGTGAGGCGAAGCAGCGCCTCGTCGCCGCGCGGGCGCACGCACGTGTGGTCCGCGCCG
>MPVS01000143.1:14304-45170 GCA_001931775.1 Fomitopsis pinicola | reverse complement strand
GCAAGCGCCCCGCCCAGCGTGTACATCGCCCGCGCCGCCGCCCTCCGCCGCCGCCTGGCGAACCACGTTGCGAGGCGATCGGCATGCGCGTTGAGATGGGTCATGCGGACACAAACGAATAGCGCACGCTCGGTGAGAAGAACGTGCAGGGTGGAGAAGGGCGGGGGCTGGTAGGAAAGTGAGACGCGCGGGGTGTGCGGGAGGAGGAGCCGCAGGGCGTAGTGCGTGAGGGTCCAGAGTGAGGCCAGTATGGAGAGGGGTGCGAGCAGGGCCGTGAGCGACATGACATTCTTCGGTCGACGGCGAGGTGGGAGCGAGGGTGGGAGGACTCGGGAGGCGGAGGTCGTCACGGTCGGCGACGAGGTGGGATGATCAGTTGTGGCACGCACTCCGCCACCGCGCCATCAGATCAGGGATCTAAGTACGGATCATTGTCGCTCTACACGTGATTGATGTAGGCTGACTCAGCTGGCAAACGACATGTACATGCCAGGAGATTGAGTTGGTGGGGAATCCGTTTGGAGGATCGGCCAATAAATGATGTTATGAGGGGTAGCACCGTCCAGCACCCTCTGACGATTACTATGATTGACACTGAATGAAGAATGTATGCACTGGAAACGAAAGGAAACAGCAAGAACCTCCACATCGCAATATTGTTCTTCGTAATCAACTGATCCAAGTTTTCGAGTGTGAAATCATTATAAACCAAAAGGCTAAACGACGAGAGTAATACAAGACCCAGAGGGGAGATACTATGAACGAGGCTGTTTGCTGTGTAAACGAGTGGTAGGTAAGAGCGGAAGCGAGAAAAATTGTTCTTGGTTTGCATTTAACAGGATCGGGCGGGTATCGAGGACCGCACTGGGAAGTGGCAGCGTGCTCATTTCTTATCATCAAACTACGCAGGATGTTCATTGCACATCAGCTCCATCACATAAAGCCAACGAAGACACACTCACCACGACCTGCAGCGACGGCGGAAACGGCGTCACGTTCCCCGTCTCCGAGATGTACATCGCGTTGTCCGTGTCGAATTGGCGCAGCGTAAAGCCCGCGCAGAAGCCCTGCGGGGCCGGCGCGCGCCGGATCCCGGGCAACCGGAAGATGACACGCACGAGCTCAGGGAGCGTCTGCGCGACAAAGTCGACTCCAGGGCAGCCGTGGAAGCCTGCACCTTGCAGGTTATAAGAACTCTTGGGCCGCGTCGGGTCGACGGTAGTGGGGTTCGGGAAGTCATCCGGCTGGGAGGGAGGAGACGAGATTTGTTAGGATCAGATGTCATGGGGTAGTCAAAGAAGAGACATACGTTGAGATGCGCATTCTTGAAGCTCGCGAACAGCCAGTCGCCCTTCTTCACCTGCATGTCCACAAAGCCAGCCCCCTGGGGCACCACATCGTCCTGCACACACACGCGGAACAGGCCCCCAAACTGGGGGTTCAGCCGCATCGCCTCGCGCACATACCCGCGCACGCGCTCCATCGCCTTGGCGTCCCCGTCCGGTGCGCAGCACGCTGTGATCAGCGCGGCGCGCTCCTCCGAGCGGTCCTCGCGCATGTAGAAGTCGATGACCTGCGCGGCAGCCTGCGCGAAGTTCACGGAGGAGCCGACGGCGAGCCCGATGACGCAGGCGACGAGTTCGTCCATGGGCCGCCCCGAGGCGGCGAGACGCGCGAGGAAGGGCGAGCACTCCTTCTGGGACCCCGCAAGCATTTCGTTGATGAAGCCCTTGAAGGTTGCGAAGATCCTCGCGAAGGGATTCTGCCGAACACGGTGAGTTAGCAAAGGAGGTAGAGCGTACATCCACAAGCCACGTGAGAGGTGATACTCACGGACACCGTTTTCGGTACGGCCTCCTCGATACTCTGCTGGATGAGACCGTTGACGATAACGCCGACCTTCGCAGCGGCCGAGCGGAGAATCCACCCATTCTCAGGTGCCACGTTCTCGAAGACGCACATAAAGAGGACAGTAAACATCGTATAAACTTCCTGCTCAGTGAAGACCCCATGTGGGTTCGCCTTCGTCTTCAGCGAGATACCGCACTGAGAGGGAAAAGAGAGTCAGCAAAAGAACAAAAAACATACAAGCGAATAAAGACCAACAAGCTTGTCAGCGGCCCAGTGGACAGAGACGATGTTGACGACATCACGGATGACATCGACGTACGTTCCATTCACGCCATCGTACTTGAACTGCTTCTCCTTGAGCAGCCGCTCGGTCGTGTCCCTGTACCACTGTGTGTAACCGTTCATCGTCTCCATATCAGGGACGAGCGCATGCCAACAGAATGCACGGTCTCTGTCGTGCTTTTCGCGCTGGTCAAACACGAGCATGAAACCGTACCCGCGCGTGAGCGCCTTCATGTCGTCCGTATAGATCTGCACGAACTTGCTCGGGTCCGCAAAGACGTGGCGGATGCCGGTGAGCGTGTTGAGCACCTTCGGCACAGGCTGCGTGACGGGGCGCTCGTATGCGTACTTGTCCGCGAGACCGAGCTTTGTGAGGTTCTTGCGCGTGACCGCCGGAGTGAAGAATGGGAAGAGTGCGTAGACCGAGTTCGCCGGGTAGTGCCGCGGGAGGTGGCGGAAGAGGAGCTTGGGCAGCGCCGCGCCGAACGCGCCGTTGTCCGGGTCACGCACGCAGTCCTGGAAGCCCCAGCTCGTGAGTGCCTCGGGCGTGTAGTCCGCCGTGAAGAAGCGGTCCCCGCGCACAAGGTTGATCGCGTCCGCGAGGATCGCGCGCGTCATCGTGTACCCACAGCAGATGCCCGACCCAGGGCCGAGCGGCATGCAATCCTCCGCTTGCAGACCCGGGTAGAGCTCCAGGTTGTCGATGTGCCCGTACAGCTGACGTGCCGCGGCGGCAATCCCAGGTGCGGTCGACCACTCCTCGAACGAGGCGAAACGCTTCAGGCCGAGGAACTCGCGGAATTCGTTCATCGTGCACACGCCCCATTTCCGGGCTTGTTCTATGCCCAGGATCTCGATGACTCGGAGGCAGGCAGGCGTTCCGCGCGCACGGTAAGCCCCAGCCATCTTCTCGGTCGAATCGTGCAGAAGATTCGCGAGGTCATCGTCGTTGAATGTTCCGTCTTCCTGGCGTTTGAGGCTGAAAAAGACTCAGGAGCCAAATTTACGACTGGAGATCCAGAAGCGTACTTCGAGAATGTCCTCTTGCGCGGGTCAGGCTCGGTCGTGCTGAATGCCTCCTTCACGGCCACCTTGAAGTCCATCAGGTTGAGCTCATCGAGTGCCTTGCCCCTAAACAGCCTTTTCATCTCGTCCTCCGTCCAGATAATGTCCTTCTGCGCCGTCGTCGCATGCCAGCGGTACAGCACGTTGAACTCAACCGAGACGTGGTTGCCGGTCCCACGAGAGACCAGGTCGCCCGGGCTGTCGGTCTTGTGAATGGTGTCGAATGGGTTCATGCTCCACGTGCAACCGTCGCGCGTGAGTCCGAGGAAGCCCGCGACGTAGTCACCGAAAATGAGCGCCATGAAATGCCCGCAGTTGACGAGCCGGGCGGTCTGGAAGATCTCCTCGTCCTGCCGCTTGCGATCGTCGGCGTTGAGCGAGTCCGGGTCCCTCCACTTCTTCTTCTCGTTGATGCTGAGAAGCATATTGGCGATGTACTGAGCAGGAAATCAGCTGCATAGCAGACAGACATGGAGAGGGATACCCACATTGTGGTTACGGGAGAAAATAACGAGGAGAGCGCTCGCAGCGGGCGGGAGGAACTGGAGACGCTCCTCGGCGAAGGTGTCGGGGTATAGGAGACCGCGGCCTTTGGCCGTGTCGCGGACTGAGAGCTGCTCGTCTATATTATTGCCATAGATGGGAGAGAGGTCAAGGTAGGAGGTTGTGTTGTTCTTGTTCCAGTCACGTGCGTCGGTCTTGAAGAGCGAGTGGGTGACGATGGAGGCGAAGGCGAAGGTGAGCGAGGAGTTGCCGCCTGGGTGCGGTTGGAACTGGCGGTGCATCCGTCAGATCAAGATCAGTGCAGTCCATCAGACACTCACGTCGCGTGCTTTGAGGAGAGTGTCGAAGACAAGACCGGGGTCGGGGAGCATATTGGCTGGCATGGGGTGCTTGCTCTGTACGCTACGCGCATACGGGCGTGCGGACTGGCCCAGATCGGGCACCACGACGTTGTTGCAGCTGCCGTCCGGCTGTCTGTACCGATGACGGGCGTCCATCAAGGTTGGGGGTGGGTGGGTGAGTGTCTCGTAGAGGACAGTGATGACCTTGTCGTTGAGATCATCCTGGACCTTGCCGGGCGGGAGCCTGGTGATAGCTGCGAGAGCGTCTGTGAAGACACCCTTGCGGTCGTTGATTGCGTCTGGGTTTGCGACTGCCTGGAAGACTGCTTCTGGTGCGTGGGGGTCTGTGACTATAAGGCCGCGCTCGAGGGAACCCTGGATGTCGTTTGCGACAGTGTAGAAGCGGGAGTGCTGGCCAACCTTAACGGTAGATGGATCAGGCTTCTCGCCTGCTGCGAGGGCCTCGTAGTCGTAGGCGCCATCTGGTGCGAGCGGAAGGGGTCGCTCTGCCAGGTGGGCGAGGTCTGCGCCTTTCTGTTGAGGAGAAAGTTAGAGGGAGAAGGAAGGGATGATGCGGGAGGACGTACGACGAGGAGGGACTGGGTGAGGTCGATATTGAAGGGGAGTTTGCGAGGCATCGTTATCAGATGGGGGGAGAGACAGTTCGCTAAGGGGGTTTAAGTAGGGACTGGATGGATGGAAGTGGAAAATTAATTGGAGGATGTTTGTTTGAATGGACGTATACTCGGTTCATGCCTGCTCCCGATCTACGAGGACGCTTCCGTCCTGTTTCAGGTCCAATGTAGATGTGCTCGTCTGTCAGAGTCTGCATCATCGTGCCAAACTTTGGGTTTCGACGTCGAGCGGGATGGCTGAAATAAGACGACAAGGTGGCGGTCAAGGGCAAAGAGATCGACCTCGTCTCCCGCCTTCCCTTCAAGCACAGGACTATCTCCTCCGTGTTGCTGTTCTGCCCTCTCAATCACCATTGCATTCCAACTTCCAAGTATTTGTTCTCCGGGGGGATTCTGCTTCCATTTACGTATTAGCCGCGGTCAGCTCAAAGACAGAGTCTGAAACAACTGGCATTGGACGCGGGCGTCCTACAGGACTGTCATGACATTACGTTGCGGGCAGAATTATGATTCGCGGGTAGTTCACGAGGTTTGCCGCATCGGGCAGTCAAACGACTGTTGAGCGCAACTGCGGGGTCCTCTGGAGTACATCCGAGCGCATATATGCTTATGCGGATGTAAACGTCATCCGCAACGACAAGGGGCTGGAAGCCTTGATGCGTACAAGTATGCAAGAAAAGACAGGAAGAGGAGATGAAGCAAAAAACACTTATAATGGCGTACACCGGGATCTCATATCCAGGTTGCGCGATGGCAGGTGCAGCGACCAGAACCTAAGACACTTCCTCGCCACGTCATCCGCTGCGTCTACGGCAGCGCCTCAAGGAGGTCAATACGTGCGTTCGGCCGCGATGTGGCCGCGGCTTGCGAAGGCAGAACAAAAGCGACGGCCGAGTAAAGGGGTGGCGCAAAGCGGGGAAGGGGGAGGTTGATGTGTGAGAGCGGGAGCGTGGGTGTGACGGGGAGCGAGGCGCGCAAACGACGAGAGGGAGGCGAGTACAGAGAGTGGTGAGCGTACGGAGGAGAAAGACATTATTCATGTTTCGGTAGGCGGCGAGGTAGGAGAGGGGTGAGGAGGACGCGAGCCTTGCGGAGGTCGTCGGTTGGTCGTCGGTCGGACGACCAGTTGTGGCGCGCGCACTCAAGCGTGCGATCGGATCTCAGATCTACTCGTCAAACTTTGATTTGTCGACCGGAACGTGACCACCGTCTCCTCCTCACTTGCCAAAAAGGGTACGTATGTAATTGTTTCTCGTCAAGCAGCGGGCTATTCAGCTATTCATTCTGATGGTGCAAGCTGATCGTTGAAGCCGCTGGAATTACTTTCGAAGAGGCCCGGTTATTACAAAGAACACATTGACGGCGGGGGATGAGAGAATATCACCAGATGACTGGGGTGCCGATGACGCTAGCGTGCGGGTGTAAGGCGTATGCGTCACGGAGGGAATCATATCCCGGGGAGACCATGTTGAAAAGAGCCATTCTCATAGGTGCGATCCTCAACGGTCAGACACTATCGACGATTGTGCTATACGGTTTTGAAGCCTCATACAATGCTGGTAAACGCTTTCTATCTCCATGACCGCGAAATCATCATGTCCGCGGTGGCAGACCAAACTCTTCGATGTCTCGGTGAAAGGCGGGGCCACGCCGGGCGTCGCTCAATGAATTACGGAACGGATGTCATTAGTGCGCGGCAAACCGTCAACTGTAGGGCCAACGTGCCTGAAAGCCCGCAGGAACTGTGTCTGCTCAGAGAAGCCTTATGAGTGGCGCGCGCTGCTATCAGGGTATGATAGACTCAGGACATCCAGACGGGTGAAATTGCAACCTTGTCTGTCACCTGCGCGACTCTCTACAGGACACATGTTTGTCTCGCAGAGGAGCGCGTAATGGAGACGCAATCGCTGCCAGTTGGACGTGCTCCATGACATGTCTCCCGGTGGGCAAACCACGTAGAATCTTTTGGGGGATAGGGAGTGTATGTGCAGAATATCAAGCAGAGGAGATAACCGTGGAAGGAGACTCAAAATGTATCGTGCGACCTTACTGTGAGACGCTCACATCCACACAACATGCTTAGTATGAGCACGAGCCTGAGGAAGACAGTCACATTGAATGAGGACGAATTATGATGTTAAGATTAGGGCCCACGGGAAGGAGGATGGACTTGACAGACACTCTCAGGAGAGTAGACACACCGGATTGCCGGAACGGGCAATACTTCCATGATGAAAGGCTCTGATTTATGGATGCCTGATCGCATATCGAGGTGCCGGCTTCAGGCTGAGCGCTGAGCCACAGTGGTCATTCTGCGCGAACGCTGGAATGAATTCACGATGATGGATAAGGTTTCACACGAACTCGGAATACTCACTATTATTAGTCCCGCAGCGTGCGTTAGTGAGTAGGGAGTGTGATCAAAGTCCTGTTGAAACTCGAATTAGATGGCATACTAATCTATAAAGTTAAGATGCACCCGAGTGAGACGCACGCCCAGTAGAACACTGAAGTCTGCCGTACCAGAGCATTGGCACAGTCAAAAAGGGAACCCAAGGAGTTGAATTTAGATGCACAACGACCATGAAATAGAACCCATACGCTCGGGAACAAGCCTGAGACAGACCACATGAGGCGTGTGGGACCACGCGCTAGGCTCAGCACCAATTGCGTCGACCAGCCCCGCTGAGAAGAGACGAGCCTGAGGGACAGCACCCGTGCCATCCCACACCTCCTATCGACTCGGAAGCACGCATGCAGACGAGCGCAAGGGCTCTCCCCGCTCTCGAGCGCAGTCTTCTACGCGTCCCTTCTACGTCCCGAGCCACCAAAGAGAGCCCGCGGAAAGCAAAGCCGAAGAGTGCAGAGAAGACGGACTCGGAGGCGCCGCCGAAGAAATAGAGAGCGAAGGGAAGGTGGCAGCGGGCGGAACGAGCAAAACAACGCGTCCTCGGGCTCGAACGCCGCAATAACCAATGGGAGAGAAACATACTGAGCGATTACATGAGCACAGAGAAGCGGAGGCACGACAGCGGTTGTGGAAATGACGGGGCTCTCCGTACAACCAAGTCTGACTAGTAGTAGACAATCTAGTACAGCACTGTATGTCCACGCCCAGTGAGCCGCGCCAATCGCGCGCCATTCAAAAATGTACGAGACTTCCTCAGAGAAGAACATACCTTTAGTCTGTCATACCACCACGCCCACCGCCTCGAAGCGATTCCAGGATACAACCAAGAGCAAATACTATGCGCATGATCAATGTTTGTGAATTGATGTACGCCAAAGTTGCGATCGTTGTTGGCAACTACGGTCCGCCATGACTGGAAAGCTGGCTCCAGGTCCGACAACATGCACAGCAGCACAACCGCGCGAAAAATCGAATGAACTTCAACCAGACGGAAGACTAAGAACTTGAAGCTTTGAAGGACCAGATAGATACCGAGAGGCCATGTGACTTCGAGGGTGCCGAATTTGGCTATGCATCACATCACAATTTGTCATCCAGTTGATTTTCTTAAGTACTTCCAAGCGCTGGTCGTTGTGACGGCGGTTTGTCATGTCCGAGCACACACCCAATCGCGCCCCTACGTTATCACCAAACGTCCTACATACTCCCAACATTGTAAGATAGTAAGCAGTGGTTTATCGATCTGGAAGGCCATGATGCCAGGTCTTCGTCGCAGGTTGGGTCTGATCTAGTTTGATACTAGACGTGGCAGCGGTAGTCGCTCTATCGGAGAGTATAGATCGCAAAACCCAACTCAAAGTGTGACTCTTCCAAAGTGAGCAACAATGCGTATGATCGCCTTGACTTGTGCTGAAAAGGATATCCGTGACATCGTTGACCTGGGAAGACCATTACTGCAGTCATTGGTGTTCTCCGCAAAGGAGCCTGCCCATGCCACCTGGTATTCCAATCGACGTTTGTTATGTGTTGATTGACACGGTATCGGATTTATGGGACGAATCCGACCACCGCGTTGCGAGAGAATCTGGCCGGACCTCAGGATACCCATACGACGATTGGCGGACCGTCTTGATATCTTGCGCGCTGGTCTCGCACGCGTGGTACCGCCGTACCAAATATCACCTCCAGAGGCACGTATTTCTGGCCTCTTTTCAACAGATCCGCATACTTTCTGCACGACTTCGTTCCGATGTCAACTCTCGAGATATGGTCCAACGGGTAACCCTCTTCGGAGCCAGCCAGCCCATCGGCTCAATACTCCACTTCAGTACTTTCGCAACTACGATTCCAAGACTCCTCCCGAGGCTTCAATGGCTTACTATCGCGCATATCGAGTGGGGCGCCGGCCTGCTTCAGCCCAATTATGTCGCACTGCTAGCTGCACTCCGCACTGTCACTCGCCTCGAGCTTCGGGACATGCATTTCAAGTCTGTCCCTCAGTTCGCACATATCCTCGCCGCGCTTCCGAGCATCCAGACAGTCGCGTGCTGTGATGTTTACTCTTCCAAGAAAGAGGCAATGGATTCGTCACTCAATGCGATTGGCTGCACACATTTGCGCGAGGTGGTCATCGAGAGGACCGATCCCCAAATCGCAGCATTCTTCGCCGACCTTGGCACGGCGCCCGCGCTGGGAAGCCTGACTCTCAAACTCAACATGAGCCACGTGAAAGGACTAGAGAAATGGCCGCTTCAGGAGCTGCTCGACGCGTACAAGTCGTCCCTGTACGAGTTCAATCTGAAGGTAGCGCATATTCAGCGTCGTGCAGCAGGTAAGTGCTTTGAGTCCGGGGAAACGATGTCATATATTTGACGAATGTTTAGGTTTTATGTTTGGTTTAGATCCGCGTGTCGATCTGTCCAGTCATGCAGTACTGGGCAAGGTGTCGATCAGCTATGTTACCACCCCAGAATTATGCGACTTCTCCTGGGTCCCTGTTTTCCTCTCAACAATCACCTCTGGCGTGGTGGCTTCCCTGCATCTGTCCTTTCGTGTATACGAAATCGGGGATCCTGGAAGCATACTGCAGTACCTTACCCGCCTGGAGGACAGTCATGCTCTCCAAAGTATCGATGCCATTTTGTCCCGTTCTGCATTCAAGAGTATCCCGCCAGGAGGGTTGAACATCGAGCTCGTGGTCATGGCGCTTCATTGCGATACGTTGGGCAACATTTGGCGGGAAAGAGGAGGAGGATGGGAGCGGTTTGTGGTAGATAATATGCCGCAGTGCTACGCTTGCGGCCTGCTCAGCTGTAATCAGTACGTGTATTCATCACACTCTAGCTTTGTATCAGATGGTGCTCAACTACGCCCACTGACAGAACTATCGTTTCTGATAATCGGGATCTAGGTTTATTCAGGGCACGGCGGTGAAAACTTTATCTAATGGCGTCTGGTGGCCTCGGTTGGCTAGAGCAAAATTGTCGGCGAACACCATGTTGTATGTACTAGTTATGGATGAGAAAATGTTCCATAAAGTCTACTGCACGAATGTGCTGAACTCGCACGCCCTTCAGCACGAGCCAAGTTACATGGGCCTTCACCCACTCACAGTTGTGCGATCCGCCTCTTGCGACTGTCCTGCGCCAAGCTACGCCATGCACTACGCCTTACCGCCGTGGAGAGGGTGGACACTAGATGCATCATTGTATTGGTATGTCGTCATTACAGAAAAACCATAGTGTAGGCCTGCTACAGGGGGAGTACAGCTAGGCCCAGCTCTGTGCAGTCGTGGTATTGCCCTCTATTGTACTAGCTCGAGCTAGCTCTAGTTGTGTTTCGATGTCGGTGGTAGGTATGATGTGTTGTGTGTTCCGCAGCCATCTATCCCTGTTTGATGTGACGTCGAGTTATCTAGTGGTGTAAGCGTCATCAATTGTACCCGCTCACCAGAAATGCCGAGCAAGGAGCCATTGCCTGGGCGACCATGTTATCACGCTTGAGTTGACGACAGCACGTTCAGTTGTGCCACGGTCAAGGTGTGTTTGACTGTAACGGTTGTTCGAGGTACGCTCTTCGGCAACGCTGTTCAGTGTGTCTGCGGCGCACGCGATCGGCTCGCGCCTGTAAGTTCAGCATCAGCATCAGTACAGTGGTAACAAAGACAATACGGATGCACTGACGATACACGCTCATGTGGCAGTAGCCACTTGTCGCATCCCTGCAGGATGTACTGCAGCCACCAGGTGGTCTTCACGTGCACACCCAAGTCGGGAGACGCGGTACCTTTCGTCAACCATTGCAACCGTCGCGCGATCTCGTCGATAGTCAACGCAACATCTCGCATTGAGCAGGCGATTGCTTGCCGTCTGGCATCGTCTTCGGGGCGGCGCCTGCAAATATGGCTGAGTATGACGTAGAACCTGAGCAGCTCCGCCTCCGACAGCGCAGACATGGCGATTCGCATGCGTTCGCGAGAGCACGAGGCTAAGAACCGCCGAAGGTCGCTGAGAACGCGATGCTCCGAGACCCCTTCGCGCAAGTCTGGCACTGATTGCCCCATATGTGCAGGTATTGTGAAAGAACCGGCGTAAGATACTGTGAGAGTAATCGTGCAGATCTGGATGGTAGCTATAATGTCGCCGGACAGAGTAATCTTTTCATATGTTGTTTGGATGCTACGCAGAGTATTATCTGCAGTATGATTCAGCTCGGGGCCTCATACATCAAAGGAGATACGTACCCTGAGTGCGGCTTTTGCAGCAAAGTTGCAGCTGCCATTGTATTGACGAGTGACGTTCACGGAAGTCGACGGGTGCATATATCTCTTGAACAAGACCCAGGACCGCCCTGCAGGAAGGCTGTCCATCGGCGGTACTGGTACTGGCTTCCTCAAGCTTTTCATACGCAAGAGATAGTAAACGCGCGCAAACCTCGACTCCGTCGGACGACGGCATGGCGTAGACAAGCTTCTTCACTATGTCGCAGTTCGTAGGATCCTCGAACACGGTCTTCCGACCGTCGTTCGAATTCGCAGCCCGGATAAAGGTATCCAGAACGACGCGGCCGGTCATGGCTGTCGCATAACCATCTAGCATGTCGTGCTGAAGACGATTGTCGCGTCCTGGTCTACGTCCAGCGGATCCGAGGGCCATGTACGATGCCTTCACTCGAGCATCACCAATCGCGACAGCATTCTGGATGGCTAACGGATAGGGTATATCCCGTAGGCACGAGCCTATGGCGACGAGCACTTTGGTGTCGAGGGCAACGGAGCATACGTCGGCGAACAAAGTTGTCTCCGCGTGTCGGGAGGTATAGCCAGAGAGACATAGCTGTTCGTGGTCCAGCCAGTCAGATGTGCTCCTCCACTTCAATGAGTAGGCTTGGCGTGATTGCAGTGAAGCGCGTAACCTCCAGACATATGCTCTCCAAGCATCGCTGAACTGATAACACGACACCCAAAGACTGTTGAGCCCGCGGTGCCGTTGCATGAGATGAGGGACAGATGCGGTGACGTCATGGTAACGCCACGGGCTGGTAGCAAAGCGAGGGTCCATAGGCCGAAGGAGTTCGCACAGACACACGAGGAGTCCGTGCAGCGCCGCTCGTGCCCACCTACAGAGGCGACACACCAGCCAAGCTTGTGGCGACTTGTATGGGCTATACTCGACAATGGCGGGAATGATGGTTGTCGCTACAAGGAAGAGGAGCAGTGCGCCCACGAAGGCGGCGTTCGGTACCATGATGGCTGTCCCGAGCTGTCCAAGGTATCCTACGATCCCAAGAAGGAAGAGCACAAGGGCGATCTGAAGCAATAGCGGAAGGATGCCGACGATGAGCTCGACCTTCCACTTGTTGAGCGCATCCCGACGGAGGCGCCATGTCCAGAGCTTCTTCGGCGCACTGCGTAGACCGGCTTGTTCCGCATGGAAGTTCAGCCACTGGTTCACGGCCAGAGCGACTGATGCAGCAGCAAGGCTGAACACCAAAGCGATGAACCAGAGCGTCGCAATCCACCCAGGGGGATTTGGCGGTGCTGTCGGCGGTGCATATCCAGGTCCTACCGAATCATGCGTGGGTCCTGGTAAGACTGTGTGAACATGACCGCTACCAGGCAAAGTATTGAGTTGCGTAGAGATCCGCTCGAGGATCAACGCTGTGTGCTCGAGGATCTCGGTGTGTTTCTTCAAGATACTTGTATTGAAGTCAGGGGATGCCGGCTGTATGGTGATATAATATTGGATGGCGAACGCCGTTACGACGGCCGAGAATAAGCCTGCCTGAGGCACCTCAGTCCACGCATTGGAAAGATTACGTGCACAAACCGCAGTAAAGATCCGACTCACGAAAACCAAGAGGATATTGATCTCGTTGCGCCAGCGTTCTACTCTTTCCTTCTCATACGTCCACACTTCATCGGCTAATTCAGACCAAGCAGGAGAGATGCCATGATCTGAATCCCGCTCCTCGATTGGTGGCCCCTACTTTAGGTAATGAACGTGAGTTGGTCAGTGAGAGTACAGAATTCTGACCATTGAGTATGGATCGTTGCCCTTCACGCCTGTAGGTACTGCTGGTACCCCCAATGTCGCGGAAGCCTCCGCGGGATAAGAGGCCGTATGGTGAGAATACATGAACCGGCGAGGTTGTGGACGATGATGGAATGTACAGGTTTCCTGTAGTGAGGGTTCAAGTTTAGAATTCATCACAACGCAGGTTGTAGCTGTGCCGGAGGTATCTTTGTACTGGCGGTCCGAGTCGCTGAGTCGCTGGCATAAGTTGGGCATAAGTACCGGCGAGAGGGGTGTGCCTTACACGTCCCATGCTTGAGCTTTAAGAGCGAAGGTATCAGTAAGGGGATAAGTAGCTGTGTCGATGAGAAGCTTGTCTGATAATGGAGGTGTGCCTGCCTTCGTGGCACACGCTCAGGCTCAGCCGTACACCGGCATGTATCGTGGATATTGGAGTTCTTGACGCCGGCGGGCCTGGCAAATGTTAACGCGTTAACCGTGAGTGCTGTAAGCATGGTTTCCTTGTCTCCCATAGTATCCCGGCACAGAACTGAGGCGAATAAGAAACAGGGAAATGACGGGTCGCATATCATACACACAGCGAGCGGTGGCGTGAGATAGCAGGCAGATTTTGATGCCGGAAAGCGCTCGAATGAAGGAATCCACGTGTTAGGTAGCGCTGAAGTATGTACATACAAACATTTCACATTCAAAGTTAGCTGATAATATACCCCACACGATCCCTGCACTGCTAGTACGGTAGTATGATGGCGTCCCTTCAAATAATCGCGTCCGTGCTTCCTCTTTCTCAGTAACTTCGGTATTTCGCATTGACAATATTTGAAGCCACTATTGAATGATGCTGGCTGGGTCGTAAATTGTGGCAAGGTAGGCATCATCATGCTGAAAACATCTTGGGATGTGCAAAGCGGTCGAGAGCCCGTACAGAGACGACACGGGATGCCGAATGAGCGTTACGCATCGCTGACGCTGACGTTGAAGGGCGGATCCCCCCATAGCCAAGGCAGTCCACGCGTCACTAGGGGCTGGGATGCGAGGGAGAACGAGGCGAATTCTGCAGTGCGTATCACGTCAGTTACCAAGCGCATCTGACGAGTATAAGTTTGGCGAACTTACTCGGGGACAAGCATGTGTTGTATTTCTAGCGGAGCAAGAGGCATACACAGACTTGGGTTCAGAATTCGGCAGGAATATAGGGGAGCGATTCGATTATGGTAGCATAGCGATGTTCTGTGCAAGCATAGTTTGTCCAATGGGAAAGGCATGTGATGGGCGAGACAGAGAACATGAGTAACATGAGTAGAACCTTTGTGTAAGGGAGCGTCGGGTGGAATGTCGTTCTCGGGTCCGAAGAAGGCATCCGCAAGAGATGAGGTAAGTTCAGAGGATCCAAGGCAATGAACGGCTGGGAGTGTGTGGTCGGCCAGGTCAACAGCTAGCGCCAGTACGACGAGTCTATGCGGGCCCAGGAGTGGTGAGCCGAGGAGCCCTCGAAAAACGGCTGGCCTTGCGATATGGCGTCACCACACAAACGGCGAGATGATATATGATACACTGGGAAGACAGAAGGAATACAGCGAGGGTGGCGGATGCTACAGCGCGGTTCTCGTATTTGATACAGCAATGAGGATAGGCGGATGCGGGGGTCGTATCGCGCGCGAAGCGGCAGTCTTTCGTTCGTTGTTTGCGGGGGCATGTAGCATAGTGCGCTACTCGCGCTTTCTTGTCGTCCGCACACAAGGATAGCGAAGTGTCCGCCATACGTGATGTCGAGTCATGAATCGAGTGTTGGAGATGTCGCTTGGATCGGAGGCATCGCCTGAGACGGAGGTATCGCGGGTCGGGTATCGTAGGTCGAAGGTATCGCTTGGGAGTCGGCGCGACTCCCAGTCAGTTCGCGGACTGGCTGAGGAGCTGGCGCCAGTACGCCGAGTCGATGCGAGGGAAAGCATCTGGGCATTGCGCGAGCATATCGGTCGCCAATTCGGGTTGGTGCTGAAGGAGCGCCTGGAGGGACGCAATGACGCTCTGCGCTTCCTCTGGACTGCAGACGGGCGAAGCGGCTCCACTGCCGTCGTCACCGTGCTGCGAGGAGGACCCCGAATCCTGGCACGAGACATGCTGGAAGGAGTTCAACAGCGGGGATAGCTCATCGTCGGGTACCGGTTGGGAGATGTTGATCTCCTCGAATCCGTAGAGAAGGTAAGAGAGGTCCGATTGTGGCATCTCCTGTGCTACAGAGAGGTCCTGGAAACCATCTATGACAAGGGATATGTCGCTAGGAAGTATATCTCTGTGGTCTGGGTAGGGCATGGGAAGAGTTTGGGCAGCCGGAGAAGCGGGCCCCCACCATTGATCCTCCGGGATGTGAGGAGGAGGGGAGATGAAAAGTTCACTGAATGATTCCGACAGGGGTCCGAGATGCTGAATATCCGGAGGTTGTTCGCGGCCACCATGTTGGCTGAACATGTCGAATGGATGAGTCGGGGGTAGAGTGTGCTCCGTGTGACTGTGGCCACCCTTTGTATGTTGATGCGTCATTACGCGTACAGATGAAGAGTGACCGCAAGCTGGCAGCTTTGGTACGCTTGGACTGGGGTTGATGAATGTCTGAATGTCAAAGCGGAACGACAAGTGAATGTGGCAAGACGGAGATCAGTTTGGCCGCGTGATGATAACGTTGATGGGTTATCGTCGGACTTCGCCATCAGGGTTGCGTCCCTACATCGATGGTATGAGTTCTCAATTACTCAATCATTGGACACAGCAGTAAACGTACCCTAAAAATTCACCTCTTGGGACCGTCGCTTAGTACAAACACCAGGAACCGCTTTGAACGATATTGGCGTATACCCCCTTCAGGTTACAGCCTCTGCAAAGCGAGAACCCGCCCTCCCCAAAAAGCCGCCGTACGTCGGCACCGCTTGGACCACCTGGTCTTGGGAAGGAATGAACTATGTTGCGGACGATACACGGGCCGGCTTCGCAGAAAGGGATAGGTCAGATCGTTGCTAAGCACGTGGCTACCTCGCAACCGACCTTCCACCGGGAATTTCGGCTTCATCCCTCCGCCATCGTTATTGTCTGATTATGGAAACAATAGGCAGGTATGCGAGCCAGGACGAAGAACTTGCTGGGCTTTGTTCGAACACTGCACTGATCGAGCTGTCCTGATTCATCGCAGGTCTGTGTTCGTCGCCCGCCCCCAACCGACGCCCAGCAGCATCGAACTATGTCTCAGCAACCATACGCAGCCGAGCAGTGGTTCGGGGAAACCCATTGCATGAGCCTTGTGACATCGTTGGCTTTGCCGGAGGCATATGCATCTTATAACAATCCTTGTCGCACGTTGACTGTGAAAAGTGCCATTGGATCGAAGAGCGGGTACATGGTTCGTACGGCGAGTATTTACTGAAGATCTGAGTAGGATAATGTGAGTGGGGGCACCTGGCTGAGGTCCCGTTATGAGAGCTACATACCTGTGTCAAAAAGCAACTCCGTCGTCTTACAGAAAGTTACTGCAAATGTGAGTCTTCATATCCCTTGGCCGGGTTGGACGTACCCAAGGCCACGTCACCCATGTCTCCCTTCGTTTCCTATCGGAACCCCCTCTTTTGGACAAGCACAGAGGTCAACGTATTCATGTCATCATTTGTCAGTAGGGATAATGAGATTTGGCTGAGCACTAGTCGCAGGACATCGTCAACGTTCGTTGACGCTGCATCCAGCCCAGTTCCAGCCTGGCGACCACTCCACGTGACTCAAGCAGTAGGCGACCGAGCACAAAGTCAACTTGCGCGTACGTGCACAGCGACGCTTTCCCTTGACCTGAACTCAGTCAACAGTCGTAGAGTATAGCAAAATATGAAGACTGTGATGGAGGATGTCGGAAGCAGACAAAGATGTACCTGAGTGGAAAGTGTACGGTTGCTATCTATATTCCCCTACTGGTGTTCAATTGAGCTCGCGAGAACACCTTCCTCAAACCCGAAACCTTCTTCCTATCCCTCTCATCGTTCTCGCATACTTTCATATCATCCACCTTGCCAGTCCGAGCCACACTGCTAGCCCCAGCATGCCCAATACCTTCTGCACCCATGGAATCAGCAGCCTTCGGCACACCCACACCGACTTCCGCCGCAGGCAACAGCTCGACCGGCGAGCTGATGACGGGCGGGATAGGAGGGGGCTGCGCCTGTGGCACGATACTGTTCTTTCTGTCTCTCCACATCGCCGAGCTCTTCTTCACCAGCCTCTGGCGCCACTCGTTCGCGCGCACCTGCCAGCCCTGCGCAGCCTTACGCCCGGCCTTGACACCCTTCCGGACGTCGTCGTCCGATGGCAATGCTACAGACGAGCAGAATGTGTCTCCCATTGGAGGAGACTTCGATTCTGTGGTTATCGAAGACGTGTCAGTATCACGTGACATAATGGTGAAGAGGCCGCAAGCTGACCTTCAGCGTCGACGACAGGCGTATGACCAGGCAGCGGGGCATCCAGCAATGGTAGGTTTTCAGGAGGGATGTCTGTCGGAACGGCAATGATATGTCCGAACAGTGACCCCTCAGCCCTCGTGACCTGTACGACGCGCCAGCCGGCCGTGAGAGTGAGCGCGGCCATCTCGCGGAGCGTACGTTCGTGCGAGTTGAACGTTACGCGCATCTGATGAACAGGAGTCAGGATACTGCGCCTGTTAACGGCCAGCTTGACCTACAGTCAAGTCTAACCAGTAGGCGTTTGCATTCGCCTTGCCAAGGTTAGGAAGCAGAGGCGACCCCTCAGGAGCAAGTGTCCGCATAGTACCCGGAAGAGGAGGCGCCCTCATCTTGTCTTGCATGCTCATCCCTTCTCTGGGGGACCCTGGCTCTGGATCCTCGTCGATGCAAGCTAAAGGAAGAACCCATTCCGCCAAGAGAAGCTTCGTATCCGGGCCTGCGGCGCGACGTAGGTGGAGGAGTATCCTGCGCGGAACATAACATCAGTGGATGCAGTAGCACATAGGGTTCTCAGCGCACCTTGTGACGTAGAGATCTGGCCAGTCATGGGTGATTACACGAAGTAGGAACACAGCTGGTACGTCTTCGCTAGCAGACACTCCAGGCGTCTCTCGTAGCACGAGTGGCCATGCAGGCTGAGGTCCGAAGAAATCGTGTCCTTGGAAGGCCGCACGACCTGTCTCCAGAAACTGCGGGCATCTGTCTCTCCAAGCCTTTCGTGCAAATGAGCTCTAGAATCACTCAAGGGCCGGACAGTACGTACGCATTCTCCCATCGTAGCGACTTGTGGCCGATCCTGCACTAAGAACCGCAGATGCGGGAACGCGTGCGCAAGCAAGAGCGAC
Source organism: Fomitopsis pinicola (assembly GCA_001931775.1). Classification (NCBI taxonomy): domain Eukaryota; kingdom Fungi; phylum Basidiomycota; class Agaricomycetes; order Polyporales; family Fomitopsidaceae; genus Fomitopsis; species Fomitopsis pinicola. The sequence continues at coordinate 26,706 of MPVS01000143.1, read as the reverse complement.
GTTGAGCCTATCCCACCTCCTACATCGACCACGACAGAGTCCCGTGGTAACGAGTGCCATGGGAAGCCTGCAAGTTGACCACATCAACGACCAAGTGCGCATCCACACTGAACGGATCACTCACCTCCAATAATGGCGCCGGGGACCTCCCAAGCGCTAGTCCCTGTCATCGCTTTGCCAAAGCGTTTGAACCGGGCCTGGTTCTCGCTTGTTTCTAACCACTGAAAGTATGGCGCGTCCGTGCGGAATGCTAGGTTGAACGGCGCATGCATCAAGTGTTTTCCGAACGTAACATTACGCGGCGGCGCTGCCGGTCCTGAATCTTGCTGGAGAGACGCCGAGCCCGAATGCCGCGAATTGGCTATATCCCCTAGTTGGGAGAGTGCGGATGCCGAAGAAACACTTGTCCTCCCAAGCGCGAGATCTGCGAGGCTTGCGTGACCCTTCGCGCTCAGCTTCGAGGGTGGCTTGCTAACGCCAGGATGTCTCTGTGCTGACTCTTTAGACTGGCGTTTAAGTGGCATTTCCGCCTCTTTGGCGTCTTCGTTGGACGGCCTTGGGTTGGCTGTATTCGCCTCTGTTTCTTGCGTGTCAGGTAGATAGCAGTCCGTCAAGTACGCAGCCGATTTGAACAACTCGTCCGTGCTGCGTAACATAAACCTTGTGAGCACGTCTTACAAGGAGGATGTGGTGATACGAACCAGAGTCCCACAAACGCGGCAATGCCGTTGGTTCCTTCGTACTTTCCATCCGGACTGCATCTCACGGGTATCATGCGAGGTGAGGCAGCGCATATAACCACGTCAGCAACGACGAGCCAAACGGTCCATTGAATACGCACGTAGTGATAAGCTCTTCGATACTCCTGCCGCTGTCCATAGCACTGGAGACCCTGTTGTTCGCGAAGATATCCGGTCGCACCTCCTTGGTGATATGGTGCGTCGCAAGCAGTCGCATGACGTGGCCTATTATACGCAAACGTACGTGCCTCAGCATGATGAACCAAGGAGCAAGGAAAATCGGGGATACGCACTTAACAAGGAAGGGTCCAGACCAATATCCCCGTCCGCAGGGCTACCACCCCACTGACAACCCTTATCCGAACCGCCTGTATCCTCATCTGACCGAATATCGCCCGCCCCTTCAGAAGAACTTCCCTCGCCCCTCGCCTGCGAGCAACCAGACGACACGCTTCTCCCCCTCCTCACTTCGCCCACCCTCCTCGAGATCTCGTCAACATGCAACCCCCTCGGCCCTGCTTCGCGCAGAATCTCCGGTATATGCGCAGCCTCCAGCAAGCGCAGACACGCCGGTAAATGGTACTAACCACCAACAAGCTATCAACACACAGCGCCCCGGAAAGGCATGGACACTCACCCCCATCGCCGCATCACACACCGTCAAGAAGGGCCGCTGGACGCTCGCGCACATCTGGCCACACGCGGCGACGAGCTTGCTCACCGCCGCGAGCACCTGCGGGCTGGCGCTCAGGCGCTCCGCCGCCTCACGTCGTACTCTCTCTCGCGCGTCGCCTTCCACCTCGCTCGCTCCACCGCCACTCGATCCAGGGGTCGGGCCCGACCTAGGCCCGCCAGGCGTATGCGGCGAGCCTGAAGGCGGCTTGCTCTTGCCCTGCGGAGAACTCGACCCTGGTGGATCAGCATGCTGCTCGGGATAACACGCCTCATCCAAACTCGGCCAATCCAACTTCGGGGCTGCCATGCTGCTCGCACCGGATCCCACCACACGTCCGCTCGGCGGTGGCGTCGGTACCGACGCGGACGCAACACTCATCTTCCGCATAGCTTGCGGCTCCTCCCACGCTGCCCCGAGCGCGGGCACGCTCTGACTCGGCGTATGCCGCGCGCCTGCGTTCCGCGGGGTGCTCCCGACAGCACCGAGGGATACTTCGCTCGAGGAGATAAAACTCGGCATTCCGCGGTAGACGCTTCGACCTGGTGTATGCGGGCTCGCAAAGACGGGCGACGACATAGTTGTTGGCGTCGGAGCAGCGAAGAGCGAGGCAGGGGTGGGCAGCTGCTGGCCGCCGTCCGCGTCCCTGCCAATATCTGGCGCGTGTTTCGGACTGCTTGTTTGCGGGCGGGATCGCGTCGGTGTGAGTGCGGGGAGGAGCGCGAGAGGCATTGGACGCTTCTTATTCTTCGCAGTTGATGTCGGCGTTCTAGGAGAGTCCGTTTCGTCACGTCCACTGGTTGAGGCCCGCATACTTGTCGGTGTCTGTGGCGACACGACATTCAGATTCGGCGCAAAGCGTATCGGCGATGGCGACTCTTTATCCTGTTCCTTCGCTGAAGAGGCAGACGAATCCTTCGCGCTGCGCCATCCCGAACCCCCGCCGGGAGTCACAGGGGAGTCCTTTAAGGATGCGGTCGCGGTACACGCTCGCGTAAGTGCCGACATAGACGCAGTGATCGAACCAGATCGTTTGCGCGAAGGCGTCGCCGCGTACGGAAGATTAGTAGGCGGTGCGAACTCGCTGATGGATGGCTGGAGCTCGGCGGAGGGTGAGTCGGGAACCAAGCCTCCACAAGGGCGGATAATGGCGCGTGCGGGGGTGGAGGTCGGGGTGACAGCCGGATCGCGCGGCGGGACAGTGGGCGTAGACGCGGAGGCGCAAGCAGAAGACAGCTGTACACTCGCCGAGGATGAGTTACCGCCATGTCGACCAGAGACACCTAGAAGGTTAGACACACGACGCAATGCGTTGGAGGCAGAAGTGACGGTGTTTGAGCGCTTGCGCGACGCACGAGCTGGTGCAGATCCAGAGACATTGGGTAGGTTAGGGAAGGTCAGATGAGAGCCAGAGCTAGCTGCAGGAGCAAGGACCACCGGAGAAGTAGGAGGGGTACTCGCTGCGGCTGTATTGGCGACAGCTGAATCAAAAACCGAATCTCCGTAGTCCTGCTTACTCGCGACCTTGACCTCGCTCCGGTAGTTGACTCGCGAGGAAGCGCGGGAAGAGCAGGTCTCCGTTCCCGAGTACGACGACAGAGAAGACGTTCCGAAGGAGGGCGTGGGAGAAGGTGCCCTGGAATCGTCTTGCGACGCCCTGGGAAGTAGTGAGGACGAAGGATATGGACCTGTGTTTGCGTAGCGCGGTTAGAAGGCTCAGATGTGGTTAAGAGAGGTGCAAGCGAGACTTGACACACTAGCCTCTGCCCCACGAAGCTACGTAATACAGAGTAGAAATCTGCTCGTTCCTCTTCGCGTGAACCGATTTAAGCATGCCTGAACGCACAGACGTGATGTAGAACAGCATCTGACAATGGGAGAGGATGCCTGGTCCCCCCTCCACCTGAAGTACCCCAGAGAAAGGAGTTCGTGTTGTGCATCACACGCCCGTATATGGCCACAAACCGCCCCTGGGGATGCCGCAGGCGTCAATTCCTAAAAGCCAATGCGCCGGGAAAATGACCAGGGAATCCGGAGAGGAGGAGGAGGAGGAGGAGGAGGAGGAAATCTCCGTTTTAGCCACCGGCCGTAGGCATGATCCTCGAGAAGTAGGGGCTGACGCGCCTGAGCAAGCTCGAGCCATCGCTCTCCTGCGGTTCTGAAGAAACCATGGCCGGGATGGCCGGCGGGCTGAAACGCCATCCACATGCATACAACCAGATGGTTGAAGACACCTTTTCGTGCACAACCTCCCGCGACACAAACGATGTAGGGGAATGATATCGGCTACGCACCAGGAGATGGTGAGACCAACGGGGTTGGAGGATATGGTGAGTAGGGCGAGTAGGATGTCGCAGAAGGCTGATATGGGCTTGGAGTATATGGGGAGAGCGGCGATGGCGACGGTGAGATAGGCGATCGAAGAGCGTCGTACGGGTCCGGCGCTGCAGATGCATCGCGAAACACGTTCTCGATGTCGTCGAGGGCGTCGCCAATGATGGCGTGGAGAGCACGGAGAGTAGCAAAGGTCATCTTCTGAGCGATGAGCAGCGCATGCGACGGTAACCAAGCAAGTGTATGCGCCTAGGCGGGACGAAGTGGTGGTCGGGAGGAAGAAAAGAGGGAGGGGAGGAGCGGATGGCGTTTGCTTGCCGGCGCACCGTGCTTGAGTTCGTGCTGTCATTCGATGAGAAGGGACACGAGCTAGGGCGTGTCACAACTTTAACAGACTTTGACATGTCGGTAGCACAACCATGCCGCGCCGCCACTTCCCACTACCAAGCCTGTTGCCCGCCGCATCAGCGTTGCTGTTTTCAGCTGGGAGCAATCAAACGACACGTACCAATCATGCAGTTTACGACAAAGACTCTCGTGGCGGGAGACGGGCGCGAGCGAGGTGACGGTACACGGTACAATGCCAGGCCAGGAAAGCCACCGAATTTGACGTGGCGTCCAATAAATCGAGCATCTGCGCCACCGCGTAAGATCCACGTCCCCGATTGCACCACAAAGGCAATCGATTATCGCGAGGCCTCAAACTGCCACCACTTGCCCGGGCCCCTTCTCACTTGTGCCAAACAACTGGCATATCTCAGTCAATACAGCCCTCTATACTGTGCAACTACTGACGACGACGCCTAGTTGACCAGATATGCCCCTTCGCTACAGGCCGAGACAGTGTGAGATAGAGTACTCGGAGTGGTGAGGAGATACGTTTCGCCGGGTTCGTTCTCATACACAACCGCCCATACCCCCCTCAAAAAGGTTGTGTTTAGAGTCTGCCTACGGGAGACTGGGTTCGTTCAGTTCACGCAGGTGCGTTCTACCCTATCGTCTCGCCCCGTTATAGCTGATGATCTTCATGAGTAGGGTGTGTTGGCGAACTTTACTTCCTGCACTGTTTCCTTGACTCGAAGGAGTCAGAATCAGACAATGCTTCCCCAAACCAGCGAATAATCGTAGTCGGTGCTATTGCTATCGTCCCGTTCACCGATAGATTGTCCGTCACCGGAGGCGTCCCACCGCCTCCCAAGAGTATAAATACGCCTACAGTGGGTCGCCTGAGTTATCATCTGCCGCACCCATGTCGCCACCGACCCGGAAATCTCTACCAACCCACCCCATCTTGTTACCATTCCTCCTAACCACCACGAAAGCACAACACACCCACCACTATGTCATACCCGCGGCCTGATTCTGCTACTCCGCGATGCTGAAGATGGGACAGGACCCATTGTACATCTACATCGGGCGCCCAATCAGTGTATGCGCTAGATGTGCTGCTCCATTTCAAGTTACTCATCGTTTGGCAGGAGGCAACCGACCCACGCCCAGCTACATCGAAAAGAAAGCGCAATGCTGGCCATACTCAAGATCAGGGCACCCGAACACTTCTGCCGCAGGCATTGCTTTTGTCAACGTAGAAGGGGCGCGCCACTGGGGTCACTGCCGTGTACGTTTTTATCACTCTCGCTCAGAGGCTGCGAGACTAATGCACTGCCGTGAGCCAGTGAAGTTTGCCCAAGCCATACTTTCGACGCGCTGATCCATCCTTCCACTCAGGCGGTCACAATGGAGAAGCCCGTGGATCGTCTCGGGTAGAGAGTGCCCCGGCTTCTACTCCGTGGCTTTGCTACGCCGTTCTTCCTATGTGTCGATCGCACCCATACAGGTAGCCACACCAGATACAAAGCGGCGGAGTGCAACATCAGTCTCCGAGGCATCGACTGTGCGAACCGGATATACCTCTCCGCCATCTAGCCTTCGATGTATCGATCAAAGGGGCCGCCGTGTTCCAGTGAACGTAAAGGCGGTGACGCGGTAGGGATCAAACAGCGCAAGCATCGTGGCCTACCGCGTACTGTGGCCCGCTGACTTGTCTTTGTCAACCATAGTATGTATCACATTACCCCTATCTCTGCGCTACGAGAGCTAAGCCATTGTGCATGCATCAGTGGCACTGGAACGCTACTACCGCGAAGTCTCCGGCCTACCACTCCCTCCGAATTTGGCTTGATACATATCATCGCATCGGCGATGCAACATAAACCCAATGCTTTCCGACGCGGCGCCTGTTACTCGCATATAGTGGCTGAACGCAAGACAAAGCGCGAGCTGAAAGTAAGTGGCGCGCTTTGAGAGTCGGCTTTGTCCTTCCTCCCAACGAGATGCTTCCCAGCTCCCCGACAGCCACGGCGCTTGAGCACGACCCGCGCGTACAAATGGGCCTCCCGCGGATGCTACTCAGCCAGAGTCCCACTGCCCTATACGTCTACCTACCCAGGCCTCCATCACCCTAGTTCAAGGCATGCCTTCGACCAGCCATCCTCAAGATCCCTCTGCTGACCTCGACTTCGCGGCGCTTCTGGAGTCGCTGACGGACACCGCGCTACGCGAGGAAATCTCGCAGTCCGAACTCAGCCACCTGATGGAGGAGGTGGGGCGCTTGGGCGTATCCCAGGCGGTCCCAGAAGGCGGGATGGAAAAGTTGCTGGACCTTCTCGGGGAGCTCTGCGTCCGAGTCTCGCAACCGGTGCCGCTGGTGGCAAACCCCTCCGATCCAGAGCCCGACCGGGACGCACATTCCTCTCCAACTATCGACTCGCCAGCCAACGGGCCAGTGCCGGCAGTCGGGCCCGAGCCCCCTCAACGAGCCCCAACTGACAATGTCGACATGTCAGCGGCTGACGAGATACGACACCATATGTGGAGCGAACACCGAGCGATCCCGGAGCCCTCGATGATGGTGTGGCCGAACCCCTGCCAGTGCGGCACGAAGGTCATGACGCCCGACAAGTACGAGGTGTGCTGGCATACCCTAACGTACGGCTGGGTGTGTCCGTACTGCCGGTGCGAGATCAAGCTGAATATGGGGCGAGCAGACTACGAGCCGCCTCGCACTCGGTATGGCCTACTCTGTTCGCTGTTATCGCACCCGTACTGATCGCGACGTTAGACTTTCTCCCTCGGACATCCTACGTGCTGCGGGACTGGTGAAATCCTCCTAGTCATGTTCCGATGACTTGACGAAGCCCCGGACGGTACTGGCGACCTGCGAGAAGCGCAACAAGACAGTTGCCAGTCACGCCCAAAACGCGTGCTCTCACCGATATCACGAAGCTCTGCGATAGTGACCTGCACGAATGCGCTTGGAGCAACTCTTCGAGAGTACGCCAGGATAAATAATGCAAGCCTCATCAAGGTTTCTTCGTCCGCCAATACCGCTCATGGCCGCCAGTGCGTTCGCCTGTTGGTTGCTTGCCTCCCGTCTCCTATCTAGAAGTTCTGTTTGTTGTTTCTACTTCATACTCATCAAATATCCACCTGCCATCTGTTTGTTTCACTCTTGTGGGCTTGATTACCAATTGTATGGCTAATCATGTTTCTTTCACGAAGACAGCAATATTGACTGCGCGTCGCAAGCATCCTGGATGTGACACTTTGAGTGTCTGACACGTGTGCATCTGAGTGACGAGTAGGTAACTTAGATCAACAGATGTCTTTCATGCCAAGTGGAGCTGCATCCTGCATCTAATGAACAAGTCGTCGCGAGTGTGAGAACCGATGACTCGGAGTCGGTCACTCGGAGTCGAGAAACCTTGCAGTACTGACTTGGACGAGTCCAGACCAGCGGTAACTGATATGTAAGGAATCCACGTACTCTACGAACCATGGTCTCACGAATACCGTCAGAGTGTTGTATGGGGTGGTGAGGTTGCCGCACTGGTGCGTTGGGTGCGCCACCAGCCTCGAGCTCAAGCTATTTAGCGCTTGGCACACGGATTGTACGTATACGTAGTTCGTACGTAATTCAGGCCCTGAAGAAGAGCGCTAGCTAGCCACCGACGCGTCACCGCGGGCACTGGCAAAACGCGTCCCCCCGAAGCGAGTTGGAGGCAGAAGATGTGCAGGAGACCTGTGCGTTTTATTTTGGCCTGGAAATTCCCTGCACAGAAGGTGAGCCCAGGTTTTCAGAATGTCTTCGTCGTCAACTGAAAGGTAATCCTGGTGTACGGCAGAGGCCGAGCCACTTGCCACAAACCTTAACGTCCGACGATCAGATGCATCGGGCGTCCGCTGACAGTTGTTTTACCAGGAACGACAGCATGAGCGGAGCCGCAACGCACAACACTGACATCACTTATACTAGAAGCGCCTTGGTTTCTGTGACGTCGTTTCTCAACGTAGTATGCGTCATGGCGGGCCTTCGCTATAAAAGGTGAGGCGGACTTGGTTCGACTTCACTTTTCCCCCATCTCATTTACCACCATCTCGTTCACGACCCGCTCACGACCACTCCAACCCTGCTACAGTTCTCTCTCTGTTCACGCACGTAACAATCCTCTCGTATGTCTCTTCCACAAGCGACCAAGGATATTTCGGACCACCCCACGTCGAACTCGGTCACACAGCCGCACAACAAGCGCGAGCAGGCCGCTGATGTTGACCGCAAACTCCGCTTCTACGGCGTCGTACAGGCTCTGCGCGAGTCGCGCATGCCGTCGAATACCCAGATCGACACCGCGCTCACCTATGCCCTCAGCAACTCTCCCGTCGACCTCAACGCGCTCAGCGCCGATGGCCAGCGACTCATCCAGGACACGCGCGACATCATTGAGACCGCCCGCCTCATAGTGATGAAGAAGAATGCGGACGAGCTCTTCCAGAACTTCGCTTGGCATACGCGCGCCGTCGACACCGCACCCGCAAAGAACATGGCCAACTCGGACAACATCCCTATCGACCAACAGAAGGTCAAGCAGGACGGCCAACAGGCGGTTACTCACCTCCGTACCCTCCTGAGTATCGTGATGACGAACGCGGAGGTTCGCAAGCTTGTTGCTGACTTTAGCGTCATCGGCCGGGACCTCCTTGCGCGTGGAGCCGGTAAGCTTGCGGAGGCCGCTCGTCCAGACGCAGCCCGCCTTGCACAGGTCGACGACTCGGCTCCGAGCAACCAGTTCATCACTGAAGGCGGCCGTGCCGCTGGCCCTAACGAGACGCCTGTAAGCGGCATCGCTCATTTTCCGTATGTTGCCCACTAACGACGCTACGTAGGTTGTCGAAGCCCGTGTTCCTGGGACAGATACACGCGTTGCCCAGCATCCCAAAGCCGAGCTCGGTCAAGGTGCTGCCGTCAAGCAGGCTAATGGCGAGGTGAAGAGTGGCGACCAAGCCGCGCGCGAGGCGCAAATGAAGAAGGATGAATTGCAGGTGAGTGCCGTGTCGATACTTTACCCCATATATGAACTTCAGAGCGCATACATGCGGTCAGGCGATTGCCCACGCTTCTCCGCGGTATTCAAAGCATAAGGTCTAACTATCGCTCTTCAATAGGACGAGGCGTACCGCCAGCAGGATGGTACTCTCAATGCTGCCGGTGGCGATCCGGTACCCGGCGATTCAGCTGATGCCGAGGCCAAGAAGAATGGCCTCATGGGCAAGATCCGTGGTGTCCGAGTATGTGGTCGTCCTCTGGGAGCGAATGGGTATCACTGACGTAATGTCTGCAGGATCAACTCAACGACAGAATCCCGCAAGAACATAAGGATCGCGCGAATGATCACGCGGAACGCGCAAGGACCTTCTTCAGCGAAGAGTACTTTCCACCCGAGCGTCGGGATCAGTTCATTTATCGGTAAGTGCCTACTCATGGGCACACACCCCCCGCAGTGCTCATGATTATTCCGCTCATAGCCTCAAGAAGGTCGTCATCGAGTGCCAGAACCACAAGGACTACCAGGAGAGCATCACCTGGCTGCTTGGTTGGCTCGAGGAGTACGCTGCCCATGGAAAGACTGCTGCCTCGAATGGTCAGTCGATCATTATCCCTTGTGATCGACTTGCTGACTTGGTGTATAGTCAAGAATAACCATGACAACATGCGCACGCAGGGATCCATGCAGCAGGCGCTCGGCGAGCTTCGTACGCTGCTAGAGCGCTTCGCCAACGGCATGAGCATGGAGGTCATTGGAAACGCCATTCAGACCCTCTACCAGGATTCTAGGAACGACCCCGAGCTCAGGCAGTGGTTCAATGACTGTGACGCGTACGTGCGCAAGGTACGTCATTCTGTGCGTCATGGGATAAGCGCTCATGAGGCATCCCGTCGTAGGTTCTCCTCGAGGCCGGCTTCGTATTGGAGCCCCAGTGCAACAGCCAGGGGAATGAGCTGCTTGATCGAGGCCGCACCTTCTACGAGGGCAGGTACAAGGCTCACTTCGACAATCTGCTCGGGAACTTGACGGAGTGGTTCACTGCGTTCGGCGACGACCCTCTCAATCAACGGTATGTCACCTTTCGTCTGGCTTTGCGAAGTGACAGCTGATTCAACGCGTGATATAGCTTCGGAGATGACTGGGCGCGCCTCACGAAGGACTTGCTCTTCGATAGCGAGGGTAGCCTCAAATTCAAGCCTGAGCTCTGGATGGACATTCGCAAGGTTATCCTACCTACGATTATCGACAGAGCAAGTTTCACCACTGCGTACATTGGTTGATGTACTGACACCTCATCTAGGTTGGATACGTACCAATCCCGCGCGTGGAGTACACTGACGACACGATGGACCTTGTCATCGAGAACCTCGCGCTGAGTGGGCGGAACCTCTTCCCGAATTTGGTGACGGTCGAGGCGCACAACTTCCTCAAGTTCTCTCCATATGATGCCATACAGTGCGTACCATTTCCTGTCGTTCGCAAGCGAGTTGACTGACGTGTTTCACGAACAGGGATGAGGGCCGCCACGTATTTACGCTCACATTCGGCCAGATCCAGGCAGACATGCGTGACGTCGCGTTCTACTTCCGCAAGAAGAGCGGGTTCCCGAAGTTGAGCGACTCGGGCATTGCGGACGTCCTCCTGGGCGGGCAAGGTCTTACTGTCACGGCACGCGTTGCGAGCTCCGGCAAGGACCGCACATCTGTGTTTCACGTACGTCACACCCTCGGTTTGCATAAGCAAGGGGCTGACAATACACTGCTTTGACAGGTTCAAGACGTGCACGTGAAAGTGGACACACTCAAGTTCAGCATCCGGGACAGCAAGCACGACCTGCTTTACAAGACGCTGCGGCCGCTTGCGACGGGCCTTGTGAAGAGGCAGGTGCAGAAGGCGCTTCAGGATGCCGTGCGCACTGGGCTCGAGTACGTCGACGGGCAGCTGGTGACAGTGCGCGACCGCATGGAGGAAGCGAAGGCGGATGAGAATCAGAGTCGGACACAGGCTCTCCAGGAGGTGCGTTTCTTCTTTGTCTGCATCATTAGTTGTATGGGCTTACGTGGAGAGCAGCTATTCCAGCGCAGGAAGGACGAGGCGTCGAGCGCGGCATCGAAGGCCGATGGGAAGACGGGGACGTTCAAGGTTGTGTCGAAGCGCGACTCGGCGATCCTGCAGGATGTCGGGCGGCACGAGGGCTGGGCGAATCGGGCGCAGGAGCGCGCGGACGCTGCTGTGCAGGGCGAGACGTGGCATTCCGAGGCGTTCACCATCGTCTGAGCCCATTCTGTCTGCCGTTTCCTCGAATGCGTGCGCATATCTGAGCGTGTCCCCTTCATACCCCAGTGTACTGGAAACTCTCCCTCTTCTGATATCCTGTTCGGACTATGGTTATTCAGCGTATCAAAACCAGACGAGGATCGCGAATACGTACCGTACTACCGCACATTCTAGTGTTTCCTACTACTCGATTCCCCTATTCTGTTTTTACGAGTAATGTGGTCGTTGCATACGCAATACCTTGTACCGCTGCCCGCTTGTTTATAGCATTTGACTGTATGAAGTACATTCATTCTTCTCCTGCATCGTTGATGGGCCAACATGAATTGTCAAGTATACGTTCTCACTTCGGAACCTCAGGATCAAACTGAATTATGGAGCGCAAGGCGACCAAAGGAGTGTCACAATTTGGATCCCTGACAGGACTAATCTATATGCATTGACCGGGGTAACCAGAGTCAATCCTGATGCAGATCCAATGTGTATCATTCATACACCGAGATTGCTAACAATGCCATGCTTGTGCACCGGCCAATTCGACGAAAATCTGAATGCAATGTTGCAGCAAGACGGGGAGTCTCTTGTATGCTCAGTCGAAAAGACAGGTCACAAGTAGAGGTGGAAGAATGGCAATGTTCAAGAGTTGGATTAGACATTACGCAAGGGTCAAGAGCTGTCTAGGACTAATAGAAGATACGATAGCGAGCTTGCAAAGGAGAGCGAACCATGTCCGTGCATATCAATAGAATAATGGTGTACCGAGTCTTACCTTCCTCCATGTTGTCCTTCGACGCGACAGAAACACTTCAATCCTCTGTCTCGTATCCGTCGTCCTCGTCCTCTGCGGAAGCCGACACGTCCGTCGCGCGCTGCTTGCCCTTCGCCTTTGCGCTCTCCTCGCCCGCAGCAGTCTCCACAACGAGCTGACCGCCGCCCTTCAGCGCCTCGACGTCTCCCAGCCGCTTCGCCGGCTCCCAAACGACCTCCTTGCGCG
>MPVS01000143.1:0-13875 GCA_001931775.1 Fomitopsis pinicola | reverse complement strand
CCGGAGGTACCTACGCCATGCCATGCGGTGCGCCTGCCATGTGCGACGCGCGTCCTCTTGCGCTAATGCGTCCTCCTGCGCACGCGCCTCAGCTGCTGCACGCCGCCGCTCCTCGCTCTGCCGCGCCTCGATGCGCTCTCGGTCCCGCCGCCGGCTCTCCTCGAATGCACGGTCCTGCTCCGCGCGGAGCTGCCGTTCGTGCTCGCGCTCGGCGGCCTGTGCGCGCAGTTTGCCGAGGAAGGGCGTTACGCGGGGGAGGAGCTGTTCGGTGAGGTGCGTAGCGAGGGTCTGCGCTGCAGTTGGGGCAGAGGTGGACGGGATGGACGGTCCTTGATGACGCGAGAGTACGGTGAGCACATGGGATGTGGAGGAGCCTGAGCCTCCAAGTCGGCGTTGTTGCAAAGCGATGAACGCAACGCATGGGTACGTCGTTGCCTGAAGCTTTTGTGCAGCTATGATTGGCAACTATGAGCATTGCACGCGCTCGGGTGAGCATCGACATACCACTCCAAGCTTCCCTGTCTCTGATATCGCCTCCCCAAACCATAATTTCATTCTCCTGGATTAACTTGAGTAGTGTCGGGTCCGTAAGGGTGCTCCTGCCAGCCGACATCAGTGATTTCCTCAACGTCTCGTCCAACAAGACACACCTCTTGAACTCAGGCACGTCATCGTGCTCTTCGCTTACGAGAACGACACATCCAATCTTCGCGTTCCTCTCGCACATCCTCACGAACTCCTCGTAGCTGCCCAAGAAGAAATCTGGCAAGAGCTTCATCACACCGTCTTCCTCCCCGTACGCCGCCGCACGAGACGTCAAGCCCGACGGGCCAGCCACGTCCGCGCCGCTCGCCACGCTCCCCGAATCGGCCTCCGCTCTCCTCGCGCGTGCCCTGCCAACACACACCGCGCCCGTCTCCTCCTCCAGCGCCCGTACCCAGCGCTCGGCCTGCACCTTCGGGTCAAGCGCCCGCCCTTCCGCGCCGCTGCCAGGGCCGAGCGGGCGGTACTGGAGGTTCGACCATGTGAACGGGACGAACTGCGGGAAGGGGATGCGCAGGATGCGGAAGATGAAGCGGAGGACGGAGGTGAGGAGGCGCAGCGGGAGCGCGAGAATCGCGAGGACCGCACGGAGGGGCCGGATGCTCAGTGCACCGGCCGGGGACGGGCGCACACGCTGGAACTCACGCCCGCTCCGCGCGCCCCCGATAAGGCCCTGCGCAGAGTCGTCGATGTCGAACTGTTCGATGTGTGTGCTCGGTCTCGGCGAAGGAGAGCGTGGCGCGGCAGTGGGGATGCCGTTCTCGAAGATCATGTTTGCTGCGCGCTGTTGGGATGCAATGAGTCACAGTATATCGTCGACGTATGAACTCAAGCGTGAAGAAACATCATGTCATGAAGTCATGAACATCCTCGTGGAGCGACATGTATGGCGCAATGGCCAAAGGAGTTGCAACGAGCAGAGGCTGAAAAGTGTACTAGATAATGCAGAAACCATGCAAAGCAGGATGCATGAGCCTGAGGTACGGTATTCTTTCACCTCTTACCGATGATACTCGTACGACCGGCACAATTAACCAATGCGATGCGAACATACATCCGCACTGCACGATGCGCAGTGAATGTTATGACTAGAGTACGCCGTTGGTCGACCAGCATCATAACACTAAGAGTCACCTCCACGGTTCGCTAGCACCAAACGGCCCACCACTATGGATGCCTCGTCCACATAGGGCTCTGCCCTCGAGGACGCGAAAAGGAAATTGAATAGACACCGTTGTCCGGTATCACCAGTGCTTAGCGGACCCTACACCCGCCCCGAACGATCTGCCAGCGCAATGGGCATCCCTATGATGAAGCTCGAGAAGGGTTCGGGTTCCCCGCCATTGTGGCGGCTCGAGCGGGGATTCCGCGAGCGCGAGTACCTCGGTGAGCATAGCATGAGCACCATGGGAGCAGATGAGCCGTATCCGCCACCACGGCTAGATGCGCCGTGCATCTGAACCGATGCAACACATGGTGGGTACCATCGCTACGGATGCGTCCTTACGCGAATACGTTCCACACGACATGTGTGGCCCACTACGTCGAAGATGGGAGTCTACCTAGACTTCAGAGTATCCGTCACTCACCTGAACATCCCAATCTACACTTTCCAAGACTCCGACCGCCACGTCGGTGTCGCCGCCGTCCGTGATAGCCTGAAGCTGGGCCAGGGCCTCCTTCTGCGTGGCGGAAAGTGTGTCCACGTCCATTATATCACCAGAGTTCAAGGCAATGTTTCATTCAACAGAAAGCAAATAAGCAAAGGAATGTCGTGAGCGAGCGCGACAGCAACGGGGAATGCGGGTAGTGGACAGAGCCTGAGAGGTGCGGACCAGTCCTGTCCTCTATTTGAGCGCTGTACGAGAGCGGTTAAGTCAGTTTAAGAAGGTGGGAAACCATTCATAGACATTTAGTCGTTTATTTCTGAGCAGCTATTCGGTTAAATACGTGGAACCCGAACGGTCGGGCGATCGTTCAACTTCCAGCACGGGGCGCCACTGCGACGCTCTCCTCCGTCACCTCTGTAGCACACCACCTCCGCCTCTCCTTTCCCATCCAGAACACTATCCAGTAGACATGGGGGAAGTCTTGAACGTCGTTGTTGCTGTCGCGGTCATCGTGTTCATCGTGCGCTGGGCAACATCCGGTATGACGTCTCGCCAACTCACCTCGGGTCGCGCTCAATCTCGCTTCACCCCGTTCTGCAGGTAAAGATGACTCTGCAGCGAATTCTCCGTCAGCCATACTCGGATTTCGGCCGAAAAATGTTAGGACTGAGGAAGTATGTTCCCACTTCTTGTACGAGATACAACTTGAAGTCCGACCTGGGCGTTGTGTGCAGGTTGAGACAGTACATTCTATGTTCCCTGACATACCAAGGTGCGTTAGCAGCCGCTCCATGTCTACATCGTATTAAAACAAGTGCATTGCGTGACAGCGACAACATACGTTATGACCTTCTCCGAACGGGTAATGTAGCAACGACCACCAACGCCATCCTCGAGCGCGGCTTCCTTCCTGCAGTAAGCCTCCCGGCATCCATTCATGCTAGTCACCTCACTCATACGCCCCAGCCGCCACCCACCTACTACACGCTCTACCCCCGCGCCCTCGACTCAAACGCCGCTCCGAACAACCGCCCCGCGCCCACGCCCACTCCTTCGTCCGCGAGCAAGCCCAAACCCGAGACGCTCATCGCGCGGTACCACCTCGAAGACCGCGTTACGTCCTCGTCCGGCGTGGAGGTCCGCACGCCGGAGGAGGTCGCGGGCCGCGCTGTGTGGGAGGACAGCGCGGAGAAGCGGGAGGCGAGCCTGCGTGAGCGGAAGGCGCAGATGGTGCTCGCCGCGCGCCAGTGCGTGCTGCTTCGTGTTTCCTTGCTCCGCGACTGACCAAATTTGGTCGTGCCAGGCGACTACTTGCGCAGCAGGCTGAAGAGGCGGGTGCGTCATCTTCATGATATTGGATTACCGGGCGCGGGATGTTGGATGGAGGAATGCAGAGACATGGTTTTCCCTGTTCTCACGACCCTCCTCGCCGTTATCCCAATCGTTCATTGTATATTCACCACTTAAAGTCTTTTGGAATTGACCCTGAGCGCCTGGACGCCAGTACACGCACGACGGTTCGTCTCATAGCCCATGTTGCTCAGCTGGGTGCCTAGGGTCTCGACCAATATCCCGTCGTGTCCTGGGTCGTCTAGCATCAGCAGCCCCTGAAGTAACAGGAGTCGTGCCGGCATGGTACACGGGCTTCTCTTAGACCAACAGTCATTCACAGATATATCATTCGCCAATGCCCTTCCTACAGCCACCCGGTTATCCTCCACAAGATTACCTTTCGTCCATGACAATATACGCGGCGAGGTGCTTGATCTGTACGTTTCAAGCACATCAATGTATGAATCACTACGCTTACAATCAAAACACGCTGGTGTTGATGCAGCAACTGCGGTAAATGGCCTCTTCCTAGACCTTTTCGTCCACTACTCAACCCAATGAATGTTAGGTCAAGACGCAAGCAAAGGCGTGTCCTGTAGTGTAAGCCCAAGCCAGGAGCTGATCTGCCGCAAAGTGAAGGGATACACGGAGTGTACGACCCCGAGATGAGACGCACGCCAGACTACGCGGTCCACTTGAAGTCACCACGGTGCCCTGCTAGAGGCTATAATCCAAGAAGTCAACACCCGAAACAGAGTGCCCTTGCGACGTGTTGACTTCGCCGACCTTCGCCGTAGCCGTACCTAATGCGTTCATGAGAGGCACGCCGGACTCCGCAATCCACTTGAACTGTGTAGAGATCGTGGGTATTTCAGGACGAGGACCGCTGGCGAGAGCTGAAGCGTTCCGTTCTGTATCAGCTACGACGGCGGCGGATGGCCACGCCACGATGCATACCCTCCTGGTAGCATGGAGGCTACCCGACAAGGCGGGGGCGATGTTCGCCGGCGTATCCTGGCACGCCCAAGCCTGTGTGGTGTTCCACCTTACAACTTGTCATATTCATATCAGTCGGTCTACTGACCTCCTGCTACCATTCTTCATCCGTTTGGATGGTCGCGTCAAGAACCAGGCTCTCCAGGCTGTGGTATAATCTGGCGTGTCCCGGCCAGTATCGACATGGTGCGACAATACGAGTAGTGATGTTACATAGATGGAGTGAGACCGTGACCGTTCGCAGTCATTGTTGTTGAAATAGCTCGAGTACCTACACAAGCAGAAGAGAAAGTCTTTCATAGGGCTCTGCATCACGTATTTAGTCAGTAAGAAGCTCGAGCCGATATGGGTTTGGGCGCACAATCAGTAGCACTTGTCTCGTTCGTGCACGAAACGTCCAGTATTCCGCGTTCGTCCCATCGCTCCAGGATCTTCCGGAGACGACGCTCGATTTCGTTTGACGTAAGAGTGGAGGCTCGCAGTATGCCATCCTGGCCAGTAGGTATGTATCGATGCATATCTAATAGAGACACACCCATGTGAACGTGTGTCAGTGAGTGGAATTGTTGTACCAGTCGACCGCTCATCATTGTAGAAACCTTGAGAGCCAATGATTCGGGGTCGCGGTCGAATCCTGGAAAATCTCGACCACCTGAATTCGGATCGGAGGAAACCACGGAGGGACGCCTCAACATGATCACGAGTTCGAGGGTACGGATGTCGGTGCTGCGGTTGGCAGACAGCATGCTACTAGTATGGAGTGTCCCGATGATTCCCTCCCATGGATCCGATGGAGACACGATGACACTGAGCTTGAGACTTGAGAGATTTTGACAGTGGATGAGTGGTTGGAGTGCATCTCCTGAATTTAGGAACTCATGAGCCACACTCAGGCTGTGACGAGAATTCAAACGTAAATACACGTACCGTTTTCGGCCAAAGCTACTTCATAATCCAAACTCAACAGAGACGGACCGAGGGACTTGAGAATACGCTCATTTGGTAATGAGCCTTCAACACCATGGTCGTGACGAAGAGATAGCTGAGTGACATCCAAGAATTTTCCTGTTGATCCTGCCTCATCGGCTAGCAGCGACAGGACATCAGGATCGACATTATGGAGGTGTACCTGGACAAGGGGTCTATGCCTTCGGAAGGGATTGAGATGGGATAGTTCGTTGGTTCGTATGTTATTTGTGTTCCCTCCAGCCCGAGTGCGAACCGCCCCGTCGACGCCTTGGAGGTGTATGCTCGACAGTTCCATTATCTGGAGCAGTGATAGAGATGTAATGAGTCTGCGGATTTCAGAAAGTGAGGAGAATGTGCATTCAGTCAACTTCAGGTGGGTTAGATTACTGCGGGACAATAGTTGCACTGCCAGTAGCGGCGCTGGCAAGGAAATCCGGGCTGAGGAGATCGACAGACACCGGAGATTGCCCATGAGCAATGCAATGGGCACGATGTCCAGGATGTTTACTAGTAGTTCAGGCACAACAACGCGCCCCACGGATTTCTCTGAGTCGGATCCGGATGGGTCAGAGGAGTTGATGACAAGAGCGCGTACAAATTTGAAGGGCATGATAGATGAACGAAACTTCTTAGATCTAAGGCTGTCGTAAGCCTGGCGTGTAGGGAGGAGCATACAAGTGTAGAGCAATACACGGGTACGGTGATGCCAAGCTCGACAGACCAATAAGCAGTTGTACAGGTCATTTGGGTGTCCTAGAAGGAACCCAATGACATGTTCGATCAACTCGGCTGGGATGCGATGTGTTATGGTCTGTGGGAGAGGGCGTAGGATTGTTCTTCGCTCGGCACGATTTCTTTGAGTGTAACCCCAGTAATAGTCGTGCCAGTCAATGCTGTCCGCATTGGGAACATTCCCAGGTTGCGCCTTTGGACAGAATCGTCCGTCAGTTCGCCATGCCCACGTTGCGCATGTCGAACACCCCTGCTCCGAGTCGGGAAGGTATTGATTCTCGTCCTCGTAAGTGACACTAAGAATTCCGCGCTCGTCCCACGCATGTAAGATGTGTCGGAGGAGATGTTCTGTCCTCCTTGTGATAAGCCGGCCTCGAGACTGAGAGATGTGTGTGCCTGAGTCATCTGTTAGAGGAGACGCCCCGAGGGAGCGTTTCATCTCGACTTCAACTGTCTTGAGTGTAAAGAAGAGCGGCTGTGATATGATATGGTGTATTCGGTTCATATCCATCTCTCTGTACTTGTCTTCCGTGCGAGCCGCAACATCTGCAGAGGGCTGGCTCAGAGATGGCGATGAGCGAAGCCAGATCCTGAGCTTGAGGTGCCGTATTCGAGGGCTGGAGAACTGGGAGAGTGCGTCGTGGAGCACGTCGATGACAGTATGCCATGAGCTTGGCTCCGCAATAAGGCATATATCAGCAGCCACGAGATGAGTGCAGGACGTAAGTGGATGTGAACGATCACCTGTTTGAAGTTATGTGTCAGGATGTTGTCAATAAGGTGGTCGGGATTAAACTCACTCTCCCCTAGATTGTATACACTGCATTCAAGATGCGACAAGGATGGACCGAGGATGCGTATGATTGAGTCGACGGATGAGGCGATCTCCTTGTGCGTAGCTGAGTTACTCCACAGACCTGATCCATGTTGAACCCCAAGTTCGCCATCCACTCTGTCGGCATCCACCATATAACAGACGCTCAGCTCGTTTATATCGCTCCTGGTTCCTGCGTGCGACTCGGACTGCAACGAGAACCAACGTGCAAAGGACGAGAGCATTGCGTTGTCCAGGAAGCTCAGCCCGAGCTTACGGAGGTATCGATGTTCGCCAAGGATGGTGTCAAACGTACGGGGAACAGCATCGCTAATCAAGGTGCCATACGCAAGCTCCAGCTCACGCAGCTCGGCTAGTGCCTCGATGATTCGGCGCAAGTCTATGAACGACCAAAGTCGGAAACGGCTCAGCTTCAAGTGCGTCACTCTTGCGAAGCGCGATATGGACTGGATGAAGGTGCTGTTGTATGGGGGGTATAAGACATCGGAGAAGATGAGGCACTGCAGGTGAGGCATTACGCCGCCAAGGAGCCTGGAAACCATTTGGAAGTAGTTGCACTGTGCCGGGAAGTCATTGTCGGATGGTAGGAGTCGAAGGATTCGAGTGGACAAGAAGCGATGCCCTGATCCCTCATCGCTCGCTATCGCTCGCCATATTGGATCGAGACCCGTGCGCCCTTGGATCACAACACGGGATCTCAGTAAGGGCTGGCTGTGACTGTTCCAGGTGCGACAAACAAGTGCACAGTTGTAGAGGGCAAGCAAGTCACACCGCAGGAAATCGATGATGTGATAGATGATCTCCAAAGGGATACGCTCGGTGGTTGCACGCAGAAGAGGCAGTGCGATGGCCCTCCTCTTGGACCGGTTTTGATACGTGTATCCCCAGTAGACATTGTTCCAGTCGACATTGTTCATGTCACTGTCAATCACAGCTTCGGGTGGAAGAGGGCGGGGACATGGATTCAAGTAGGGCCACCGAGAGCACGTCGGACAGGGAGTATGTGTTATACAGTTCTCTCGGCCCATGACTGTCAAAGAGTTCGCTGGCTGCTCTGCCCTGCTGATGAGGCGGCACCATTCAGCTGACTATGAACACACGCCAACAATTGCAATAGACTCACTGTGCACAACGGTTTGGCTTGTGTATAGTACTATAGCGGCCTCCGGCTGGCCAGGAGTACGAGGTGGAAGGATCAGGGGCGCTCAGAGTCAGAGTAGGCAGACTCCGTGCCCGCAAGTTCGAAGTCCGAGTCCCGGTCCACATCATGATCTAGACATGATCTAGACTCGATCCCAGTCTGTAGGGGCTGCCTCGTTTTAATTACATAGATCATCTTGTTTTGGTACATAAGCTTTGTTGGGAACGGCGGAGACAAACGGAGTGTGTAAACGAGCCCCTGCAGAGTGACGCGACGGAGTTTGAAATACCGACACGCCAGAAAGCCTGGGAGCGAGCCTAATCTTCTTTGATAGTGATTGTTTACACGTGCATGTACTGCCCTCAGGCTCGTAGTACTAGTAGTACTGCCCACTGGCGACGCGCTCAGCCTCCATTCACTGCTGACTGATCTCCCTCCCAGCCCGCGTCGACTTCGCTTTGGCCCGTGTAGACATTGCATCCTCTGGTCGCATTGCGCCCTCTGTCCGCTAGCATAACTATGCCGGCACACGATTTAACACCATGGAATGTCTATTCGAGGCAGCTTCTCATACACGGCTACGGTTATCCCCTCTGGAACCCCCAGCCCAACAAGAAGCCTGACTCCAAACTTCATGATCTTCCAGTGCAGATCGGCGATGTTGGCTACATCAGGGACGGAACCTTCATACGTTTGTTTAATGCTATGGAGGACGCCCACGCAGAGATCAATATGGTTCGTGGCGTGCCGCAGACAAGATACACTCCATTCACGATTGGAGAACGAGCTACGATCTCGGAGGAACTAGGTGTTCTTGTCCCGGGTACAGTCTTGTGTAGCAAAACGGTTCGAAGCATTGGAGAAGATCTAACGGCGCAAATGTGAGTCACTGTCGCTGAGTGATGCAAATGACACAAGCATTCTCCGGCAGAGTGCAGAACGGTTTATCCATAACATTAGAATGTGCGAGTGAACAAGGCGCGGTGTTGCATGTTAAGGATGGTGCACACCGACAACAATTGGACAGTAGGAGGATGCGAAACTACATGAAGGACAATCTCCAGGATTGGTTTGATTTCGCAACCTCCGACGAAGTCGACGTACCTGTAGAGCCTGAAGACATCGTTTTCGTGTATGGCTTCATCAAAACGACGTATTGGGCGGTCGCTGCCTATGCCGATGGCGGCATGTCTGCAAGATTCACACTAAACGGTGGTTATGGGCCAGCCAGTGCTGGCATTTCTGCCTTCACCAAAGTCGGGCGATCAAGGGCACCCGTCTCCAGATGGGGTCCGGTGAACCGTTTGGAACATACAGGTGCACATGTCGCTACCACATTGTGAAGTGCCTGCCTGGACTGATTTGGCATGGGGTCGACGACAGCGCAACACAGCACCGAAGCAGATCAGTGCATTTTCTTACGATATTATAAGATGAGACGAAGATTAGGCGTCTGGCCTACTGTCATCAAAGCAGGGGCCGGGGACGACGAACAGCGGCGGGATATCGATGATCCAACAGGTCGGGCTCCTATGCATTTGGGTCTGACGCCTACAAGCAATGACTCGGACGACGTCGAACAGTGCCCTGGGCACCAGGTATTCGCCGTCTCCTTGCATTTATCGTGCCCTGGCTGAGCGCGCAGTAGACGATGGATCCCGCAAATGATGTGCTGGACTATATCCTGAGGGTATGCCTCATACCGGTCTTCGAACAGGTTGAGTATGACTGACATTGTGCGATCGGGGCTGTTAGGCTTCGGAGGCCACCTTCGCCATTGCGAGCGATGATGATATCGTACGGCTCTGTAAAGTGAGGGAACAGCTCCTTCCATGAACCGACCAACTCTGATCAGCAAACTCTAGATGTCTGATTGCGAGTTGCCAGAAGACATACCCGCATTTCTTGACAAGGTCTCCCCGCCCATTGATGTCAACGAGGATGGGTGTACGTTGAACCCTTACCTTCATCCGTAACACTACAGTGACAGTCATCGAAGTGGGGATGTTATCATTTGAAGGCGATGCTACAACGACTGTCCTGCCCGATGCGGACCATCAGCAAGACGTAAAGTCAACGAAGCCTGCATACCTCGATGAGCCGAGCAAAGGCCATTTCGAGTCCGACGCAGCTGGCAGCACGATGCATGATATAGAAGAGTCCACACCCCGAGCCAGAGTGCACGGCGTGTCCACGGTGCTTGCTTCACATAGCAACCGAATTAGCGCCATTTCCTTCTCACCTGATGGTGCCCTACTTGCGACCGGGGATGACGTGACTATCAAGGTCTGGCGCGTCCGCGACGGACAACTTCTTCGCGTATTCGGGAACCGTGGGCAGCCGATCTCAACGCTTGCATTGGCTCCAGACAATGTACACCTTGTGTCTGGCTCGTCAGATGGGCTCGCCATCATCCATTCCATCGATACGGGGGAGAGGCACACATGGATTGATCCTGCCATCCAGGGCAAGCCGATGTCCCCCGCTGGGAACGGTGTAAGCCTCATGGCGTACTCTCCAGATGGTACCGTCGTTGCGATGGCACTGTTCAATGGCACGGTCAGCCTGAGGAATGCAAAGAACTGGGAGTCTATATCGGTCTTCCGAGGACACAATGCGGATGTTACGGCCATCGCCTTCTCTCCCGACGGACATCTTCTCGCATCGGCAAGCGCGGACAGCAGTGTCTATTTGTGGCCTACTGTGTCTGGCGCAAAGGATGCATATAAGCTTCAAGGGCACATGTGCGCCGTCAACTCTCTGGCATTCTCGCCAGACAGCCGCTACCTCGCTAGCGCAGCAGAGGATGGGACAGTCAAGATCTGGAAGGCACACACTGGGGAGGAGTTGGTCATACTACGCGAGCACGCATGTGCTGTCTGGGCCACTGTCTTCTCAGCTGACGGGCGGAGGGTCATCAGTGGGGGCAGCGATGGGACCGTGACCGTCTGCAACAGTCTCGGCGGAGAGCTGCTCCAGTCAATGGAGTGCGGCGGTGCAACGGACGACGGGGTGGGTGCCATAGCGCTCTCCGCCGATGGAGCTCGCGCCTGCGCGAGCACCCCGGACAACTCAATCCACGTCAAGAGCACGAAGGCCGGGCGCACGCTCGCAGTGCTCGCCGGCCACGAGGATAAGATCGGCTACTTGGCTTTCTCGCCAGACGGCAACTGCATTGCGTCAGCGTCGGACGACGGCACCCTACGCATTTGGGAGTTGGCCCATGACGACGGAGAGTAGTGCAGTAATAATGCGCACCGGAGGAAACGGACATTTGAGGTACTCGATATGTTTCGCAACTATGAATGCTCTTGTGTATCGCTGTTGTACTTGTGCTGCCACAGATACGAATGTAAATATGCCCGAATATGCACTGGCAGTTGATCTTGGAGTGGCTCGGCTCGGCACAGCGCAATGAGCAGGCCAGGGGTGAGCTGAAGGCTCAAGCCAGACTGGCGTGTCATTAAATTGTACAGATGACACAGTTAATTCGCTGGGTCTGCTATACGACTTGAGGGGATGTCTAATTGCCGGGAGGTGACTGCCGACATCATCAGGAAAAGCCCCTTTTCAGAATACGTGGAATTACTGAGTATTGTACGGAACAATGAGCAATTACATCTATTCTCCTGTTCGGAGAGTTACATGTAATTAGCTACCCCCCCTAAGTTCTGTACAGGATTCTGACAATATATCAAGAACACTAGTGTATTATGCATATCTATCTCGACATTATGTGTCACACATTGAAGAATAACATCCATATGGATCGTTATTGCTCACACCATTCAATGCATTGCGTAGAATTCAAGCAACATCAGATTAAATGCAAGGTACTGTAGACTGTCTAGATCGACCAGGTACAATGTGACAAGTAAACAGAGTATGATCAGCAAGCCTTAGTTCTATCCGAGTCCTGAATCTCCTTTTCATAACAGTCGTCTGCAATATTCCTCACATCACCCTCAGACACCATCCAAGTTTCCCACTCAGATCTAACTGCCTCCATCGTCCGAACAGATGAGCATGCATTCGGACGTTTACATAGTGTTTCTCATCTGTCGCTTCACAGTCAGAAGCCTTACGAGTGTCCAGCCGCTGCGAGAGATTGTGCCCCTTGACTCGGATTGGCTACTCTGCGTCCAAGACCGAGCGATGAGCTCGTCGAACGTACACGCACCGAGCAGGCACATGTTCATCTCGAACTTTTCCTATTGTGTGCCAGTGGTCAGCCTCCCGGTCACTCAACTGGGAATAAAACAACACACCCGTGATTCTCAACACTGTCATGCCCGTAGCCGCTGCAGAAAGAGGAATGTCCACTCGACACTGACCGCCTTAGCACCAAGGACGAGGGCCAACTGCCGGCCTGTGCGTTGACTCACCTCAGCACTTGCTCGCCCTTTGACCCGTTCGCTTGCCCACGCACCCACCCGTTCGTCCTCCTCCTGTTTGCCTACCGGCCCTTACGCCCTGGTCGCCCATTGGTTGTGTTTGTACGCGGGGCATTTGCCTTGCGCACTGGTGGTCGGCGCACGTGTTGTGCTGCGCATCGCGCTCTCCTGTTTACACAGTCAGCTTGCTCACTCGTATATGTCTGTACTCACCTTCGAATTGCCGACACTCCGTGGTCCACTCTTCAGACGCGTCGGCACGCAGGGCTTCGACCCTTGAGGACATCACTCACGTGGCACACACCACCGTTGACGAAGACCTCGAAGTTGACGTCGGGGAAGTAGCCGCGCACGCGCAGGAGCATGGGGACAAAGATCGCGCCCGAATCCCCTGTCAAGATCCCCTTGAGGATGATGGGCACGGGTACCTCATCAGGAAAAATAGATATGTCTTGTATGTCTTGCACAAGCCATCCACCTTCCACAAGGTACACAAGGCAAAAAGACAAGTGCCTTTTTTCATTTGTCTTGTATAAGACCGTCAAGCCGTGTAGTGCCTTTTGTTACTTGACTTCAAGACGTTCAAACTACCATACATGATACATTTTTCTATGTTATCTGTCTTGCTCAAGTACATCAAGCTGTCCGGTTTATTCAAGCTTTTGTAGCCTTATTCAGCTTTTCTTTCTTTCCCCAAGCTTTTCAAGCACTCTTATGCTAATTTCCTGTGTGCCTTGTACAAGCCGTGCAAGTCACACAAGTCATTGCGGTTATTAGCGTCTTGAAGGTATTGCGCTGCTTGAACGCACACCATTTATGAACAATAAGTATATTACTCGTACACTCCTTTTGTTACATTTGAAACATACACGGCCCGGTAATTCAGGGATAGATGAGAAGAGACAATGACGGGAATACTATACAAGTAGCAGTATTGACCTGCCAAGATTTGCGAGTAGTAATGTGGACATAATGATATCTGCGCACAGAATTAGTGCTCTGGCTTGCGACGATCTACTTTGAGAACATACCTTGGAGGTTTGCGTGCCATTGTACAGAGGACTCACCGCGCAGGTTGAGATGGTCCAGCATCACGGGCTCCAGGCGAAGTTTCGTCGGCAGCTTGAACATTGTCCGGGTCAGTCAATATATGAGACCAAAGACGCACAGCTACACACCTCCAGCCCCGTCAGCGTCTTTGCCTACATCCGCTACCCTCCCCGTGTTCAGCTCATCTGCAGACTGCTGCTGCCCATCCGCCCGCGTGGTGTCCTTGACGGCTTGATTCACCGAACTGGACGTGTGTGCCATGGCTTCCGCTGC